>JAYESA010000008.1:108406312-108673812 GCA_036927795.1 Iris macrosiphon | reverse complement strand
CATATTTTGAGGAGATAGCATACGACGTACTCCTATAGTTGAAAATAGCCTGGTTGGCGTAAAATGCGAGGATGGTGATGTGAACATATTAGTCACAGTTTTAGCTCTCCCAGTCATGACAAAATCTAAAGAATAAAACCAAATCTCGTACATTAAATGCAGAGATATGCCTCCATTTCGTGCATTAAATGCAAAGATATGCCTCGAGCTCTGTGCAGGAAACAGCTTTTGACTTGGCGGCAGCGTATTCAGAAGATTCCAGTCTTGAGCGTAAAAACTCATTTCTGTGAATGTAGAATAGGCAGCGTATTCAGAAGACTCCAGTCTTGAGCGTAAAATACGACTTGTGTCACTAAACGATAACCTGGGTCTCTGTGCAAAATCATCATTACAGCCGTCCTCTCGATCATCGTGCGATACTTTTGTCAGATGTCAGGTTCACTGATTTGTCTGACAAAATTCATCCGAGGAATACGAAGAGTTCCTCGTACAACTTTACGCTGCATTAAAAACAAACGTATTTTACGCCGGAGGGTATAATAACCTTTTACGCCAAAACAGCCTTAAAGTGCTGCTTTACGCGGGCAGCTCTGAAGTCATATTTTACGCCACACAGCCTTAAAATTTTGTTTTACGCGTATAGCTCTGAAGTCATATTTTATGCCACACAGCGCGAAAGCTCTGTTTTACGCGGACTTCATGTATGTTGGGGGGTTTTGACTGTATAATATGCGTACAATTCTCCAGCATATTTTATGCTTCTATAGTAGTTAGTGAGGGATTAGAGGGATATCTCAATACCTTGAGATATCAAGGTATCTCAATACCTTGAGATACCCAAGGTATTGAGTATCGGAGCGGGGGTTTTGAGCAATTGCCTAGGAATAGGTTTAGAATTGCTTTTATATGTATATGTGTATATAATTACGCGTGCTAGCATAGGTTTTAGTGGGTATAGGCGGGGTGCGTAGCCTAGGTTGAGATATCGGATACCAAGGGTATCTCGGTATCTCGAGGAGGCGAGTTTGAAGGTTTACTAGCTTAATGAGCTAGTTTTGACCTAGAATTTTAGGGGCACCCTAGTTTGACCTAGTGTTGACCATAATCGCCCTCGTTGACCGTGAAAGTCAATGTTTGACCTAGTTTTGACCCATAGTTGACTTTTTGGACCCCCAGTTGACTTTTTGACCCAAATTTCACCGGTTTGACCCGTTCGACCTAGAATACCCCTAGAACCCTGTTTTAGTTATTTTATATCAGTTTAACTCTTTAGAACTTTGTTTAATCTTGCTTTTCGTAATAGGTTCTTGCGACGCCAGTCCGGATCTCGATCCTCATCAGTTGCTCAGGACGTCAGACGAGTACCTACCTCTGATCGTTTCCATTTCACGATAGATATCACCTGTTCTAGAACTATAATACTTGATTCTGATACATTGTTACACGAGCTGGTACTAGTGGATCCCGTCATGAGATGTTATCCCCCTTACCATGTTCAGCGGGTACTCTATCACGTGTATTTCATCATGTGCTTCGGGTATTGATTCTCATATGCTATCATATGCTTCGTGTGCTCTCGCCTTCATGTGCGCGAGTTATTTATCATGTACGTAGCGTGTCGTGATTGGATCCAAGAGTATTAGTGGGGGAGAGGAGTAGGAGTTGGTTATGTGATCAAAGCCAAACAGTGTTCATGTGTATGTCGGTTATGCAACTCACGCATAACGGAGTTATCATAGATTATTCATGTGCAACCTAAGCCGATCACATAACAAACTTGTGCTCAAGGCACTTAGCTAGTATTTCTGTTTTCTCACATGCAGTTACTTCTCTACTACTTGTATTGTTCTCCAGTTTTACATTGCAGCTACTTTATCTGCTCCATAATATATTTATTTTCCTATGCATCTTGTATACTTTTCTATTGCTAGTCATATACACCTTACCATGTATTTGGAGTTGCTTTCAGAGTTATGTACTTAGCTCCAGTCCTGACTGGGCATATTTTTCCAGAGGATCCTGAGGATTTTTGCCCGACATTCTACGGGCCAGGTGTCGAGGAGTGTTGTGACCCGGAGACTGAGGAGGAGCCCATCGAGGAGACGCCGTTAGCACCCTAGTTAGCTAGGTGGGTTTCCTGGGTTGTTTTCAGTTGCTATTTTGGATGACTGTATTTATTATTTTGTTATTTTTGTGATGTTGTAGACTTTAGACTTGGACTGTATATTTGGATATTGTTCTTGCTCTTGCTTTTATGTTTCGTTGTTGATATCTTATCGTGCCTTACTCTTCCCCTAGTTATTGTGATTGAGGCATATATACTGCGTGGTTGCCCTCATTTTAGAGAGGTTATATTGACAGGTTTTGTGAGATATATAGATTGTGACCTAGAACGAACCTTTACAGCGTTCTACCACCGATTCTGCGGCGTAGGCTGGACGTACCCATGACTCATGCCCGATTTTCAGGTGCGGGTCGTAACACATTTTTGGTGGCGGCCCATGCATGGTCTAGTATGCAGGTCATAGTTCGTAGGTCTAGTTTCTAGGTCTACCTGCGATAGGATATAGGATATAGGCTGAGAAAGAGTGTGCTCAATCACAACTAGGACCCTTCCTGATTTCTTTGTTATCTTCAACTTTCCTAAAATTATTTTCTTTTGCAATATTACTGTCCTTCTTTGATGATATCGTATCTTGCACCGTATTGACTTCTTTTGATCTGTGTTCAGGATGCCTCCGAAGACACGGTCTCAGCACACCGTTCCAGCAGCTGCTACCGAGAGGTCTGCCACCTCTCGTCCTGCTCGACTTCAGGCAGCCGCTACCGCTCCACTCGCCACTCCTGCGATCGAGGGAGCATCCATTTCTCTCGGAGATCCTCTTACTCCTATCGATCAGAGAACTATACCAGTTATTCCGGTGGTACCTCTTCCACCACCTCCTGTACCGGTAGACGTCGCACAGTTGTTTGCGTTCTTCAGAGAGATGATGGACGCGCAGCACCGTCAGGCAGATGTTATGAGGTTGGGCATTGAGAATGCTCACCAGGTGGCCATGACGGCAATTGACAGAGTGGCCCAGGTCCAGCCACAAGCAGAGCAGGCTCAGTATCCGAGGCCGGGCACCATTATTGACTTTCAAAGGATGCGGCCCAAGGAGTTCCGAGGTACGGAGGGGATCCTGTACGCGGACGACTGGATCAAGCACATTGAGGGCATCTTTAGGCTGGCACTGATCCCAGCCAGTATGCAGATTGAGGCAGCGGGCTGCCAGATATTCGATCTTGCCCTTACTTGGTATCGCACAGATACGAGGATAGCATTACCGGGACTGACTTGGGAGGCTTTCAAGAAGCTTTTCAAGGAGAAGTTCTTCCCGGATGTGGCTCTCAGTACTTTAGAGAGCCAGTTTGAGGCGCTCGTCCAGGGGAGCATGCTGGTGGACGAGTATGCAGCAGAGTTCTGTCGTCTGGGCAGATTTGTTGAAGGTTTGATCGAGGCAGCGAAGGCGCGGAAGTTTTGCAAGGGTTTGGTCATGGCGGTCAAGTCCTTGACTATGAGTGACCGCGAGGCGACCTTCGAGCAAATTGTGAGCGACGCTCAGAGGGTTGAGGACGACTTGCAGCTGAAGACCAAGAGGAGTAGAGATGCTTCTGGAGCAGGCAGCAGTGCAGGCCCAGTCAAGAGGCCATTCCAGCAGACTCAGCAGCACCAGGGTCAGGGTCGTGCGCCCTTCCGGCAGGCGCCCCAGCAGCAGAGGCAGGGACAACAGCAGGGTTAGAGACAACCCATCATTTGCCCTTTCTGTAGGAAGTTGGGGGCACGAATGGGATATTTGCAGGAAGAGGCTGGGTAGATGTTTGTTACGTGGGGCAGCAGATCACCAGCTGAAGGATTGTCCTTCAGCACTTGCTCGTACAGCTCAGGGCGGAGGAGCCGCTCATAGGGGACCAGTCAGAGCACCTGCAGCACAGCAGAGAGGACAGCCTTTGCCGACTCAGCAGCAGAGTTTTGCTCAACACCAGCAGCAGCACCAAGGAGGACAGCAAGGGCGAGCTTTTGCCCTGACCGTAGACGAGCCCGAGCCCGTTGGTGATGTGATCTCAGGTTCTGTTCTTCTTGATTCCATTCCAGCACTTGCTTTATTTGATTCCGTTGCTTCCCATAGCTTTGTGTTTGTATCTTTTGCTGTTAGACACCATCTTGTTGCTGAACCTTTAGCTATACTCTGCAAGATCACGACCGGGGGTGGCATCATCCTAGTCAGTGATGTCTGCAGAGACCGGAGAGTTACCTTGGGAGGCCGGGAGTTGAGTGTGTGCCTACTCGTAATGCCACTTCCGAGCTACGATATTGTACTCGGGATGGATTGGTTGAATATGCATTATGCTAGTATAGATTATCGTGGAGGCAGAGTATTGTTTAGTCCGCCGGGTGAGCCAGAGTTTCAGTTTGCCAGAGGTGCAGCGGAGCAGAGCGAGGGAGTCTTCTGCGAAGCCCTGGTGGTAGAGTCGAGGTTGCCACATCCACTGATAGCGGAGTTCATGGATGTCTTTCCGGAGGAGTTGCCAGGGTTACCTCCGGACGGAGATATGCTCTTTTAGTAGAATGGTAGGATTGTATGTTATAAGATGTATACTATGTTAGACTGTGATTGATGGGGTTTGACCATAGTAAGATTTGTATGAATATGATATGACTGGCCTAAGAGAGGGGTGAGAATTTTAATTTTGAGGACGAAATTCTTCTAAGGGGGGTAGACTTGTCACTACCACAATTTCTAGGAAATGATATTTTAGTAATTAAATATTATGCATGTTAAATATTTATTTATTATATTATTTATTTATTATATTATTTATTTATGGTTAGCATGTTAGATTTATTTTGGACTTGTGTTAGTGGACCTAACTAGTTTAGTTTAGACTCATGGACCAACATTTAATTCTAGTTAGAATTGAGTCCAATAAATAGTCATTAGGAGGATGAATTAATTAACTTAAACCTATTTAGACTAGAACCTTTCCTCCTTAATTAATTTTTTCATGAGAGGCCCCAAGGGATATTTTAGACTTTACATAGTGGCTTGAGGGAGGGGGCAAGTGAGGCCTATATAAAGGGGATGAAAATTTTCTCTCTCTTCATTTTTTATTCCAAATCTTGATCTAGAATTTTCCTCAACAAAATTCTATCAAATCTCTACCAATTTTTTATCCAATTTCTTCCCAAATTACCATTAGAGACTAGTGAAGTAAGGATCTAGAAGGAGGAAGCCTGGATCTACAAAGAGGAGCAATGATCTACAAGTTGAAGGCTCATTTTACCAAATTTGGAGGTTTCATTGAAAATCCATCTCCCAATAGGTATAATTCAGTTTTTTCCTTAATTTAGGTTCTAAATATGAGAATTAACCATGAGAAATCAACCCATATGCATAGTCTACCCATAGGATTTTGTTTTGTGTTTATAGGAGGCCTAATGAGAAAGTTATGGTACTTTTTGTGTCAATTTTGGAGAATTTCGAGATTGACATTTGTTGTTTGTGTCAATTGGTCCTATAGATCAATTTGGCATAAACTTGTATGTTTGGGGCTAGTGTCGTGTCCATAATTGGGTACATGTAGGGCATATCCCAATAATTTGGTGATACGTGTTGATTTGGGACTTTTTTCCTCCGATACGGGGCTTTGTGCTTGTCATATTTTGACATGAACACGTAGAATTATGTTTGACTCTTCGTATTATTCATAAATAATATATTAGACTTGCTCATGTCCCATTGGGTACGTTTGGATGTGTGGTGGACTCGTGTCGCAAGCGTATCCTAGATCTAGTGGGATACGAGAGCGATGCACTCCATGTGTTTGTGCAATTTATTTCTAAATCTATTTCTAAATTATTCTTAGTCTTGGTGATGTGTAATTATATATATGTATATATATTGTTGTTATATATATATTTATGTATTAGTGTGTCATAGATCTATATATCTAGGTGTTATATATTTATGTAGCTATTCTCTACATATGTATTAGCTTTTAAATGTAGTAGTGTATTTATATATGTTTGTATATATATATACTGTTATATACATATACATATACATATACATATATATATATATATATATATTTATATTATGTGTTGTTCTACTATAGGTTTTATTGTGGAGATGTATATATATATAGAGGAGCATGTGTATATAAATAAATATATGTAGCTAGTATATATTTTAGTATATACTGTTGTGTATATATATTAATATATTTAGAGAGAGAGAGAGAGAGGGAACAACAACATATAGACAATTAGCGACGGTAGGAACTGTTTACAGTGACAGTTTTGCGGTATAGAATAATTATGTTTATATTATAAATAATAGATACTATATATATATATATATATATATATATATATATATATATATATATATATATATATATATTCCTAATTGATATTTATGTATTAGTATACTATATTTTAGTAGTTGTAAGTAAGTTGGTTAGTAGTAGTTAGCTAATATTTATTAGTAGCTTGATATTTATATAGTTAATTATATATATATATATATATATATATATATATATATATATATATATAATACAATTACTAACTAATCACTAACCACTAATACACATATACATATACACATATCTATATATATAATACTTAACTAAAGATACTAGTATATATATATATATTAGTCATTAGTAAGTTAAGGTATTTGATATGTTATGGTTAATAGTTAGTTAGATATATGTAGTGATATATATATAGTAGTTAGAAACATTATATTATATTTAGTCCCTATGAATGGATATACATACAATATAGTATTGGTTATATTTAGTATTAGTTGGGTTTATATATATATATATTAGTTATATGTTAGCGTTTTGGATTACCTTGAGATGTACCAAGGTATTAGTAGTAGGTATTGGCATAGTAATATGATAGATGTAAACTAATTATGGATTGATACTAAGGTGACTAAAATAAGATATATAGTATTGTATAAATATTAAATGCATAGTAGTTTATAGTTATAGATGGGTAGTTAATATATATATATATACTAGAGTGACATTACCTTGAGATACCAAGGTAAATGCCAAGTTATTTGGGGATACTCAAGGTATTGAGTTTGTATATCAAGATGGGTGTGTAGGTGGTGTGATACCATTTTTGGTTCAAAGCCAAGGTATCTACTTAGCATTAGTTTAGTTAGGAGTATTATATATTATTGTTTGTATATATATTATAATATTTTTATATCTAATAAATTACGTATCTTATAATACGGTATATTATTGGTTTTCTAGTATCCTAGTATAGCTAGTATGGCCTAGTTGCATAGTGTATGGACCTAATATCCTAGAGTTGGACTCATGCAACCTAGAAATAGCTAGTATAACCAAGTTTGATCGATTTGACTCAGAGTTGACCTAGTTTGACTATTTTGACTTAGAAATGGCTTTATGACCTAGAAGTTGACTAGTTTAATTTATTCTCATTCCCAAAATCTTGTATTAATGCAATATTCCATATATAGGTCTGTGACATCAGTTTGGACACTGTTTTGCATTATTGCTCCAGACCACAGGCGAGTATATTCTCTGATAGTTTCCATTATTTGATTACTACTATAATTCAAGTAGTTAAAAATGTTACTTATGATTCTTGATACGATGGTACACAGATTGGTATTATTATTGGATCATCAGTCATGGGATGTTACCTTGATTATTGAGATTGTATCGGATACTGTCATTGTTGGTATTGGATAACATTGAATATTGTAGGATAAACATTGGATAAATTGGCTAGTAACGTGTCATGATTCGACCCATCATATCAGTCGGGACGGGGGAAATATTAGTTAAATATGTGATCAAGAAACTATTGGCTAGTAGTATAATTATTGGCTACTAACTAACCATACAATTCAAGTATGGTTGAGTTAGCTCCTTAGTATAATCATTGAATCTTCCAGGCCGATCACATATTTAGTTAGTATCTCAAATCACATAGTATATTATAGTTTTCATATTCAGTTCATTGATTACACTGTTCTATTTCTGACATTATAGTTTATTCCTTCATTCTTGTACGCATTAATTCATATTTCTATTGCTAGTATTGCCTATTCTTTCACTGTTCTTGATTATCAGTTATATTTCTTATCGTAGATAGCATCCTCTATTTTACTGTTTTATAGTTTTTGTTAATTAATTAGAACTGCTATTGGGTTGTACTTTGCTCCATTCTTGACTGGAAAATATTTTCAGAGGATCCAAGAGAGTGGTATCCGACATACTATGGACTTCGACTTATAGATGGTGCAGACTTGGACCCACTAGTTCTGGAGTGATTGTCGGGAGGTTTATCCGTATCACTAGTTTTTTATAGTTAGTTTCTTTAGCATTTTGGTACCGAATTTTTTTTCGGTTTATATTTGAGTTTTTGATTATTGTTTCTATTGTTGATATATATATTTTGAATGTATAGTTAGACTTTCTTCATATCTTCTCGTACTTTAGAATTATGATTGAGTTTTGTGTGAGATAATATTGGCAGAATTTATATTATTGTAAGATATTTAGATAGTATAGTTGACCAAGACAGCGTTCTACCGTCGATGCTGCGGCTTAGGCTGGATGTTGTTCCCGACTTGTATCCCTATACCGGGTGCGGGTCGTGACAGAACCTAGAAGCAGCAGGTGGTGTAGTTGCACCAATGAAGGGTGTGACTGATACTAAGATCAGTGGATTCAAGATAGGTAAGTGTTTGTCTTGTGTTGTTGGATTAATTGCAAGTATAAGTATGTGTATGACTAGTGAGAGACAAGTAGATGGGTAACATGTTAATACTAGAATACAAGATGAGGGGTGATACCCTAGTATCTATGTCAAGAGGAAGGATGTGTATCTTAGAATAGTGACCTAGTTTTAGTATTTTGCTAATAATGCCAGATACCAAGTTATGTGCTAGGTATTTAGATACTAATTTGTAGTAGTATAGATATAAGGTATTAGATATCAAAGGTATATGGATTAAGTTGTAGGTGAACAACTATAGACAATTTTAGTATCTAGTTACCTATACCTATAATATGTATATATGGCTATATATAAGTGATTATTGGTATCAGTTGCCTTGAAGGGCATGGTTGATGTGGTGTAGGCCATGACTAAGAAATTTGGTATCAGTTGGGGTAAGAGTCAGGTATTACACATGTAGTAGGGGTATAGCCTAGACATTAAGGTATTGTAATCTTAGTTGTGGAATTAGGATGCTAGTGTGATTAAGGTATTATGAGATGTTAGGTGTCAAGGTATTAAGTTACCCATTAAGATAATACCAAGGGTGGTTAGTAGTCAAGGTAATAAGCTCATATTAAGGTGTTAGAGGTAAGTGTTAATAACTGAGGTAATAAGTATATGCTAAGGAAATAATATAGATATTAAGGTATTAATTAGATACAAAGGTAATATTAGATAATAGATATAACTAGTATATGTAAGTCATAATACTTAGTAATATTAGCTAGTTTAGCTAGTAACTACAAGTTATAGACCTAGAAACCTAGGTATGACCTAGTATGACCTGTAGAAGCATGGAAATATGCATCAATGTGACCAACAAGCCATGCGCCCCAAAGTAAAGCACAGAAGAAATCCATGCGTCCCAATCAGCCGAAACAACTTTGGCCACAGATGGACCTGACGTGACATCATGTCAACAAGATTGTCTCTAACATATAATTCTGACAAAAATGATTTTTATGATTGACTCAAAAGACGTGAACAAACTAAACAACAGAAGGCTCACGTCAGCATAGAATATCACTCTCGATGGGGTACAGTGCCACGTGGATAGTACAACAAGGGCCTCATGCGTCCCAGACTCCATACGGCTCTATGCTTTCCAGACTCCATGCGGTCCTATGCGTCTTTGGCCCCATGCGTCCCAGGTTTCATGCGTCTCTAGCCCTATGCGTCTCTAGTCCCATGTATCCCAGACTCCATACATTCTATGCGTTCCAAACTCCATGCATTCCATGCATCTCTGGCCCCATGCGTCCCCGACTCCATGCGTTCCAAGCATCTCTGGTCCTATACACCCCAGACTCTAAGCGTCCCATGTGCCTCGGGCTACATGTGTCCCAGACTTCATGAAGACCATGTCTTGCCGTTACAACTGAAGTAGCCCTCTCCAACCAAGTGTAGGCCACGTGTCAAAACTGACCGAGTCATGCACACCAAGGACGAGAATCGTCCAGATCTTCAGCAATAAAAAATCTCAACAAGCGCCTACGTGTCAGCTTGGCCTGCTCATAGTTACAGCTGTACCTTGTTAAGAAGGTCGATGTGGCACCCTCTAGCATCCATGCAGCCTAACATATGCGCGCCCGAGGATGACTATATATACTAGGATGATATTACCAACGAACACAAAGAGAGAGAGAGAGAGAGAGAGAGAGAGAGAGAGAGAGAGACAAACAGAAAAAGTGACACAGACAGAGAGGGAGAGCATACAGAGCCAAACAAAGAAAGGGCATAAGCTTCTTCACCCTGCGTCGGATAGTCAACGGAGTAAAGGAGCAGCCATAGCACTCCTTGTCCATTGCCACACCCCAGAACAAAATATTGTACTTAGACAATTCTGTTTAGGATTCTTTGTTCCTTAAATACAAAGTTATACACAAACTCATTTAATGACAAACAAGGTGGCAACGCTGTTGGGGTTTTCTTTCTCCTCTGATGAGAAAGTTGTGGCATAATCTAACGCAGCCAAGCTCAGGCCGACTCAAAGAATGTTGGTGGTTCGCATCGACCAACAGGCTTTTGAGGATATGCTCTTTGTGGGCGGCACTCCTCCAAGGCTGGCAAAGCCTAGGAAGACCCACAGGACGTGGGTTACAAAGGCCGCTGTGCCTCATCCAACTACGGAGCATGCGCTTCCTGTCTCTCTCTCTACCACATGGATCACACACCATGCGTCCACTGCTTGTGCGACAGCCCCTTCCAACCAGAAGGGTGCTTAGTACTTGAAGACCCGCATAATATGGGTAGCAAAGGCCGCTGTGCCTCACCCAATCATGGAGCTTGCACTCCCGGTCTCTCTCTTCGATACTGAAGATGCACCGCATGCGTCCACTCTGTGTCCTTGCTCATGCGATCTCCTTGCCTGAAAAGGAGAGTGCTCGACACCCGAACTCTGGCAGAGAAAAATAATACGATATTAAGAGTTTAGGGGTTGACGCGCAGCCCATGCGGCCACTAGCAATGATACAGAGAAGAAAGTAGTATGCGGCTTCCAACTCAGCTGTATGCATCTCTGAAACTCCCAGAAGCTCTGTCTTCGACAGAATCTCATCCAGCCATGTTCCTATGCACCTCTTTGAGAAAAAAAACTTGGACTCTTCGTACTATGCGCCTGCGCATGCTAAGTCGAAGTAGTCTGGGATAATACGAGCTCGTAAAGCTCAAGCAACTATCCATTTGGCTGACCGTCAGCGGGCGCCGCTAACCATTATGCGGTCCCCTTATGGAAAGCTTTATAAGACTGGCCCATGCATCCAGCCTGCAGCAGCAAATGGATAGGGTCCGTCTCAAAATTATTCTACTGACGATCTGGGAAAAGTTCTTATACGAACCCTAGATCCGGGAGAAAAGGCAGCACCCACGCACCAGTATGCTCGGTCTACCCATGCTCAAGAAAAAGGTGCAAAGGTGGACCAACTCTCGTTTGACTTATGCAATATAATTAGTCACAAGCACAAGACGAGAAAAACAACTCCAGCACGTGAAGTGTCCTCCCTAGAACATCACTGCTTCAAAATCATCATCAACTGCTGTTGCAATAAAGTGGCAGTACCCACAAGCAAGCAATCGACATTCCAAATACTGCATCCCAAGGCATCTATCCGACAACAATTTGGAGATTAGGTGAAAACACCAGAGGAGGATAAGCTACCATTCACCTTATGCTATTCTTTTCGAAAATATCCTTCCACCGTGGGAGAAAAGAAGTCCAGTACCTCTAGTCCGTCACTCTCAACTAGCACATTGAGAAGACGACTAGCAGGAGGACCAATAACCAGACCTGTGGAAGGTATTTTTCAAGGTACCCGCTCGAAGAAAAAGCTATCAGTCGCTCAGGGTAGTTCTTCCTCAGGACACCTGAGGGTTAGATGAGCTGGGGGTCGTACTCCCCCAGACCTATACAATAAGCCAATATTCTGAGAAAGGGGTAATTCCCATAAAATTGACTTCGATATCCCTAGAGGTGGTCACCCTCCTCCAGATAACGTAGCTTCCAATACTGGAGGTAGTAGTCCTTCTGAATCCGAAGAAGAGGCCACGCTACCCGATGACCACTCTCGACAAGAATTAGAGATGAAAAGCGGGCATCTACTGCCCCGTCTATCTCTCCCTTTGTATGGACTGCATACATGGCCGGGAACGATCATGAAGGCCCCAACGACAGACAATGCCTCAAGGCGCTGGAAGCCATAATGTAGACGATGAGCTCATCAATGCATGCCATGTCCTAGGCAATGTTGAAGATTAAAGCAAACGTGGCTTCCCAACTAGCAAGGGCTTCTGGACAAGCAAGCTTGGATCCGGGGACCAATGCAGATTTTAACGCAACCGCTCCACCCATAGGAGGTAGTCACCCCCTTCCTGGCTCATCTGCCCCTTCCGCGGGAGACGAAGCCAAAGAAGCAATGAGGGAAATTAGGGAACTTCGGGCTCTTCTAGATTCTATGCGCAGTCGGGATTCACTACGCGAGCTCGGGATACGACAACCGTACCCCCGAGAGTAAAGGGATGTTCCGTACCCTCCAAAGTACAAGCCCTTTAACCTGAACCTATTTGATGAAAAGACTTTCCCCCGTCAATACATGAGTTATTTCGAGACTGCAATAGGGCACCTACCTCGCAGTGACGCACTCCTCACCAAGTTCTTTGTGGGGGCATTATCTGGGGTCACATTCGAATGGTTTTGTAGCCTACAATACAACTGCATCTCGTCGTTTGATGACTTCAAGAGTCTTTTTCTTAAAATGTTCTATGACGGAGGAAGCGACATGGCAGTATCCTCTCTGATGGATGTTACCTAAGGGGAAAGGGAACACTCCCAAAATTATATCGAGCATGTTCGACAAACAGCACTAAGGTTGCCTCCAGGCAATCCTGAGTCGATATTGATGAACATGTGCCGCAGAAACTTACTTCCGACAGTCAGCCCCTAGATGGGCGACGGTCAGTTCAAAGACTGGACAACGTTCATCATAAGCGCTGTCAGCACTGCAAAAAAGGTCAAAGACGTCCGACTCTTGGGAATATAGATCCCCATCGCTGACGATTGAGGAAACGTCCCAACAACAACAACAACAGCGACAACAACAATCGCGATGGAAAAGAAAAGCAGGCCATGGTGGCTAACTTAACCAAGAAGCCCGAGCAAAAGCCGACTGAGGTTCCAAAATCCCAAGCGACTTACTCCTTCAAAGATGACGACATTATGTCAATCTTTGACATACTGATAAAGGGTTGCAAGCTTCAGCTCTCCGACGTTAAACGCCCTATAGAGGCAGCTGAGATGAACAATCCAAAGTACTGCCACTACCATCACTACATCCACCATGCGATGAAGGACTGCTAAACCCTCAAGCGGTACACCCAGCGTCTGCTTGACACCAAAGCCCTCACCTTGGATATCGATGATAAGACACTTGCCGCAAATATAGTGTTTCTCTAGTTCAACAACTTCTCAGCGACGGAGGCCAAAGACGGAGTAATCCCGATCCCCCGGGCAACGATGGAAGTCGTCAACCTTCTGCCAACTCATGACTAAACGAATGGGATGATACCTCTCACCACGCCACTGTTTGGGATAATAAACGAGAAAAGATTTGATAAATACGGAAAATGAGGTCTTGTACGAAGACTCGCCCTTCTTTTATTTTTACAAACAAGATTGTACAAATTTGATCCTACACGAGGATGTCTAAGTATAATTTATTTAATCTGGGTAAATATTGCTATAGGTGTCTAATCTATAGCCGATCACTTTAGCCCTTGGACCACACGATGGTGAAGAAGTGCCGTAGAAGACGGGTAGCAGCTTCGAAGGTTGCTAAAGAGGGTGGATGCCCGATGCCAAAGTCGTTGATCCCTTCTCTTTGCCTGAGCTCTGGATTCTCCTCTCTCTCTCTCTCTCTCGACCGTTGGGTCTGGTACTGGATCTCTTGATCAGTTTTCAGACCTAACTTCCTCGACCCTCCAATTTGTTGACCTTTTTCTCTGTTGATAGAGGTCTCTATTTATAGAATTTTAGTGACAGTAACCACTCAGTCGGTGTAAAAATCGAGTAGTGGAAAGTACAACACCCTTTTACACAACGGTTAAAATAACCATTGCCTGCGTATAGATAATCTTTTGAATGAGCGTGTGACACGGGTCCAACTAAGGGACAAAACGCGTATAACTGCTATGAAGATCATGGCGTAGAAGCCACGTAGGTAGGTATCCCTCATGTAGAAGAGGTTGGCATAGAAGCCAATGTCTGTCACCATGGCATAGAAGCCAAATAGTTATCAAACCGGCATAGAAGCCGAATAGGCGTATAAGCTGAGTAGGCGTAGAAGCCGAGTGGTCATAGAGGCCGAGTGGACGTAGAAGCCGAGTGGTCATAGAGGCCGAGTAGGCGTAGAAGCCGAGTAGGCGCAGAAGGCCGAATGGGCATAGAAGCCGAACAGGCACCAAAGCTGAATAGGCGTAGAAGCCGCTGCGTAATGTGCCAGAGTGATGATGTGGACGTCTTAGCCGGAATTACGGCTCTTGGCGATAATCAGATCTCTTGCATTAAATGCAGAGATCTGCCCCCATCCTTGAATCCTGTGCGAAGAGTAACCGCTATTGTGGCAGTCTGTTCATCTTCTGCGGAGCGTAAGGAGCTCACGTTTGCCTGTGTAAAACTAGACAGCATATTCCCTTGTATGCGTAGGAGCAGCTCTCGCAAAGGAGATGTTACTAAATGACGGTTTCGGTGATATTTAATCAAATCTCCTGTATTAAATGTGGAGATCCGCCATCATCCTGCGCATTAAATGCAGAGACGTATTTTGAAAGCCTGCCACCCTTCTGTGCATCAAATGCAGAGATGTGCCTCAGGCATCTGTCAGTATTTGGCACATTAATTATAGAGACGTGCTTTGAGGGCCTGTCACCACCCTGTGCATTAAATGCAGAGACGCGCCTCGAGTCCCGTACGGAGTGCAGCTCTTGACGTGGCAGGCGGTTTGTCTTCCGCGGACCGTAAGGAGCTCTCATCTGCCTGTGTAAAACTAGGCAACGTATTCCTCTGTGTACGTAAAAGTAGTTTACGCAAGGGAAATGGTAGTAAATAACAGCCTGGGTTGCAGTGCCGCGCCATCATTATAGCCGTCGCCTGGGTCATCGAGCAGTATCCCTTTGTCAGAAGTCGAGATGTCAGGTTCATTGCAGGATCTGACAAGTTTATTACAGGATCTGACAGGTTCACTTCGGAGAATACGAAGTGTCCCTCGTACACTTCAATGCTGCATTGAAAGAGGATGAGTTTTACGCCATAAAGGCGATCAAACACCTTGTTTACGCTGAAGCAGGCTGGACATACTGTCCTACGCGGATGGTCCTTGAGCCTATATTTCACGCTGTGCTTGGCGAAGAAGCTCTGTTTGTACGTTGAAAGCTCTGAAGTCCTCTATTTACGTTGCTTTGCATCAATATGCTGCGTAGAGCTATCCAGCGTATTTTTCATGCTTCTACAAGACCCCCTTCAAAGCTTTTAAATTCCTCGTAATTTGAAATGCTTTGAATGAAGCATGAACCGCTCCTCGTAACTCAAAATACTCTGAGTGGAGCCTGAAATGGTCAAGCCTGACACATTCTTTCATGGCTGACTTTATGGCGGAGTTTATTGGGGATCGGTGCTCTCTCTCGCCTATAAAAAGGCTGAGGAGTTCTCCTGTTCTTCCCACACTTCCTTCATCATACGGAGATGATGGCCGAAGTTCGTCGGGTTGACTTGAGGAAGAAGGAGATCATGCTTTTCCAGCATGTAAGAAGCCAAAAAAGACGGCGTCTTCGAGCAAATGTCCTCTACAACGATGGATTATAGAAGGATATCATAGCCTCCTTTGCTCGGGATAATCAGCAACTTTGTATGGTGGTTCTTCGGGAGAGAAGAAGGGTCGCATTTTGCCATGCCGCTTGCAAGTGGCACCTTCTCCCATTACCTCCGGGGACGGGAGCAGATAAACTGTAACTGCCGTCCTCGAGTGGCGTCGGTTGTAAAAAAAAGTAGATTTTACCCTGCTTTTCTTCTGTTGGAGGATGGGTCTATGCCCAATTTTGTATCCTTCCACCACTGATCATCTTCTTGTTCATCGACTGTGAATGTCGATGAACTGCCATGGAAGAAGAGGAAGATCTCCACCAATACGAGAACCTGTCAGAACAGATTCTGGGCGCGATCTTCAGCCGACGATGGGGAAGTCCTTTTTAGACGGGATTTCCCTCATATGTAATCATGAAGAAAAAAACCCATGTAGACTGGATTTCCTTCATATGTAATCATGACTTTAATCTTTAATAAAATCGTCTTTCTTCCGTGCATATGATCATCTTGCCATACTTTGCTGTGAAGTCTGAATATGTGTAGCTTCGACACGTCTGATTCTTTACGCCGACTCTGTTTAGAAAGAGTGCTAGGTCCTGTCCTGTCTTTTATGCATAACTTAGGGATGCATAGAAAGCCGCTTTAGCATTCGAGTGTTCGAACTGTCCTGCTGTTTAGGAGTGAGGAACTGCGTAGAATTCTGAACTGTTACTTCTGATAAACAAAATTTCTTTGTTCAGACATCATCTTCAAGAATGATTTCTCGAAAATCCCTTGGAACAGGGCGAGAAATGGCTGTCAAACTGATTTGCCATCTTGGTAGATGAAATATTCAGACTGGAGTCTGGATGAACTTCGAATCGACCCATGAAGAAGAGTAATTTTTCAATGTTGAACTCTGTATGCTTCGGGTACTTGGGATATCTTGAGGTCAAGAAGGAGTATCTTCTGTGTGAACTCCTGTAATTGACCGCCTTGAGGATCGTTCAGATGTACGCGTACTCTGGCCTGCATATTTTTCAGATGTACGGGAAGTCATGGAGCACGAAATCGTAAGTTGGCAGCCTCTGAGCATAAACTAAACACCATCGAGCGTGAAATCATAGACTTGTAGTTCCTGAGCGTGAAGTCGTAGGTTTGTAGCCTCTCGAGCATAAAAGCTACCGAGCACAAAGGCATCTGGGCATAAAACCCGACTTGTAGCCGTCGAACATAAAGCCGTAGATTCGTAGCTGTCGAGCGTAGAAAGCTCCTTAGCGTAGAACTGTAGATTTGCTGCTTCTGAAAAGAAAATTTTTTGAGCGTGAAGTCGTGGATCCGTCGCCTCTGAGCGTAAACTAAGCGCCACCGAGCGTGAGATCATCGATTTGGTATCTGCTGAGCGTAAAGTCGTAGGTTTGTAGCCTCTCGAGCATAAAAGCTACCGAGCACAAAGACATCCGGGCGTAAAACCATAGACTTATAGCCTGCGAGCGTAAAACCGTAGATCTGTAGCTGTCGAGCGTAGAAAGCTCCTTAGCGTAGAAACCACGAACCTGCTTTGCGCGAAAAACTTTTTGAATTAGCTGACTGTCCGCCTTCTCTTAATAAATAGGCTGACGTAGGACCCAATCATAACCGAATATTAATTAGGAGATTTGGTTCGGGGTCCGAGGAGTCCATCCGAACTCTATATATATCCTAAGTTTATGAGAGAAAAACTTTCCATCCGTCTTCTGCGAGAGAAAGCTTTCGACTCTTCGAGTTCTTCTCCGTTTCTTCTTCGAGTCTTCAAAGTTTCCAGTAATGGCTTCGAAACAATCCTCCTCTACTAAGGGAAAGAAGGTTGATTCTTCTTTTCGTTCTTCCGCTCAAGTGAGAGCGTCTCTGGCTGGACAGGGCGAATCCTATTCTGAGCGGAGCATCCCGCCGACGAGTAGTGCACCCGGCCTGGAAGGTAGAGCTTTTGGAAAAAAAGAATGACTAAAAATCCTTCGCACACGTTGAATGTGACCGCGCTAGGTCGTCTTCTGTGCTGATAGCCTTTCCGAGGAAGATGACGCACGGAGACGTTTCATCTTTTTACGCCCATATTTCTAATGTGTCAGCGTAAAAACTCTATTTTTTCGCAGTCGAGCGTAAAAGCTTTAACCGCCGAAAACTTGGTATATACTATTAAAATTTGAGTTTTATGCTTGTGGATGGGAGTTCCGGCGTAACAACTCAATTTAATCAGTCCAGCGTGGAGCACGGACCGTATACTGGCAATCTTGAATTTTGCGTTTAGGAAATGGATTCCATCGTAAAAGCTCAAGTTTTACAGTCTCGACGTAGAGCACGGACTGTTGATTTTTTTGCGGATGCTGCAAGTCCTGTAATGTCTAGTTATGGGAACTGACGTGTTTCTCTTATACTTTTGCAGTCAACTTGCATGAGTCTCCGCTAGCTGAGGTGATGGGCTCTGCCGCCGGGATGCTGCACTCCAACTATCTGGAGGATCTGTCGCACGTGACATTTCCTATCTCCGGGCCCCAGTATCCCGAAGGAAGGTCAATTCTGATATCGGCTCAGGGCGAGCGAACGCTGCTGAACTTGATCAACGGGGAGCCCCTAACGTACGTAGACGGGGAGCAATACCTGAACCCGGCTTTCCTCTTCGGGGACATAATTCACAAGCAGTCCCAGACAAAGTCCAAGAGAGAACTCTGGGTTTTTCCTGCCGAGGGTTTGGTCTTGTACCTGCCCAATATGCCGAGAGACTACCCCATCTCGGCCTTCTTCCATGCTATGCATCCCAGGAGGATGTCGTGGACGCTGACCCCTGATCTTCACAGCAAGCCAGGGAAGATCTTTCATCTGAGAGGAGCTGACCAGGGGTCGTTTGTCAGCCGCCCTTCTGGCTCTGTGACGTTGTTCAGGGGGCTGTACCCGGGCAATATCCCGAGTGAAGACAGTTTGGTGATCCAGCCGGTCCAATTACTGACTTTCTGTAATGATTTTATTGGGCACGGGGGAGTATACCCTAAGGTGAACCCTCGGTGCGGTGGGTGGATCACCCCTTCAAACCTTCGATGGGCCCGCTTAGTTGATTGGGCCTTGAAGCATTTTCAGACCGAGTTGGAGAGCATTGGCCTGTTTGCAGCTGTGAGTGCTACCAGTGTTGGATTACCTCCTAACCCTAACCTGTTCTTGGCACTGATGGAGCGATATATTTCGCTTACTGGGACTTTCGCCACTCCGCTGGGGGAATTAGGATTGGCCCTGCATGAGATGGCAGAGATCTCAAGACTGCCAATGGGGGACACTCCATATGAAGAGTATGTTCCTACGAACCGGGAGCTAGGGGATTCAGACCCTCGGGTGGTAGAAGTGTACCAGGAGTTGATGTGCCACTACCTCGCTTGCACCGCTTTTTATGGCGAGCCTTCAGATTTGGCTCATATCACCAAATGGACGTCCTATCTTTTCTTCCATCGGTCCAGGACTGCTAAGCTGGAGAAGGTATTGGAGGGCAAGGATCTGCCTTTGAATCCCCTGAGTGCGCTTAATGCTCAGGTAGTTGACGATCTTATGGTGGATGCTGGTGCTCCGGGCCGGTTCCTCGATGAAGGGATGGGAAAGTATCCTGAAGGCACTAAGGCTTATAGTTATTTGAGATGCTATCGCAGGCCTCTGTCCAGGGAGGCTCAACTGGCTGGCTTCCTCTCCATATGGCTGCGCCGAGTAGTAGTGCCTGGCGTCGCATCTGCGGACAGCATTCATCGCAATACGCTATGGCCTGCAGTGCGTCTGGTGTTCGGGGCAAGACTGGGCTTGCTCCCTGCCATGGTGTGCCGTATACAAGCTGGCCTGAGGGCCATGACTGACGGGCTGCTCGTCGATGAAATTCGGCGTGATAGCTTCCCCAGGGTAGAATTACCATACCTATATTTGATGGGGTGGTTAATTCTCCATAACCCCCGGGTGATGTCTCCCGGTTCCGGCAGTAGTTCAGGTGGTAGTTTCTTGTTGAACTACCAGAAGTCTTCCTGGAACGTGAACACAGTTATAGGCTGTCAGCGGGCGCTAGGCTTCAGTCACAGCTGGAAGCTTTTCTGCACCGTCCCTTCTGTACATCGCAATCAATCGGGGATTAGGCTCGAGGATTCGAGTAGAAAGAAGACCATTCTTTCTCCCAAAGCTTTTAATTGGTTGGTCTGTATCAGACCATCCCATCTGCTGTACAGAAGCGAAGATCTTTGCTTCTTGGAGCCCTACTTGCCCAGTCGGTTTGCTCGACAGTTTGGGTATGATCAGTTGCACGTGGGCAACGCCGTCACCAGCTTCAGGTCCAGAGGTGGACTCATTGATGGAACGAGGGGATGGTGATATTTTATCATAGGCTGTACTGGGGCAATTTTTACTGTGCCCGTCATTACACTCTCCACGAAGCTGCACATCCTGCATTCGTATGCCCAGTTCTATGTGACAACGAACACCTTCCATCGTGATTTTGATATGCATGAAAGCTTTAGGGTGCCCTCTTCCAAGCCTAGGGGAAGAGTTGAAGTCCCCTTGGTTTCTTCCGACGAGGGTGAGGAGTCCGTTACCCCGGATGAGCCTCTGGTGTCGGTCCCTAGGGGTGAAGTACCTCCGCCTGCAGGGGCTTTGGTAGTTCCTGGGAAGCGAAGGGCTCCTGCTCCCAAGGAGACTTCCTCTCGTAAGAGAAAAAAGAAGATGGTAAATCGTCCTCTCCAGATTCCTGGCATTGAGGCTCCTGGAGGTGAGCTTGCATCTCCCCGTGTTGGGGACGATTCTTTGATTGGAGGTTTCTCGCCTTTTAGAGAGGGACCTTCTACAGTTCCGGCTGGTGGTGCCGGAGAATCTCAGCTGGATGCTGGTGTCGCTGCTATTGCTTCAGGTAGTGGAGCGAGGTCGCCTTCGGGGTTGAGTATAATAAAGTTCCGTATACCTCTAGCCGGATCGACATCGGGAGGGACTTCTGCCGCGCCTGCGAGCGCACCTAGCGCGATTCCAGCCGATGAGCCTCGGTTGGATTTTGAGGAGGACTTGGAAGACTATTTGTCAGCTTCTGTTAGCAGACCCCTTTCCCCAAGTATGACAGCTTGCCTAGCATCATTAAGAAATGATTTAGCTGTGTAGGCTGCGGATGCGACATATTTGCCGTCGGCCATGGGTAAATGTCGTCTTTTATGCCTCTTCTTTAGGGAAATTAATATTATGTTGATATTAACTTCCTTTTACCTTCTCTTCAGGGGAAGATCTTTTCGGGGAGGGTGATGTAGATGCGCCCTTCGGCTCTGTGTCAGGTCCTGGCGGCGACACGGTGTCACTACCACATTTCCAAATAAGGGCATTTGTGTAATTTCACTATTTTGAATAATTATGAATTTAATTAAATTGCTGAGTTTATAAACTATTTATATATTGTTAGTGATGTTTTGGTTTTAGGTCAAGCCCTAGAACCCATTAGGTCAAACCCTAATGAGTAAACCCTAATTGGTAAACCTAATTCTAGAAAAACCCTAGAATTCAAATTGTAGGTTGAACCTCAAACCTTGGACTGACCAAACCTTAGTTAGTTAAGTTCCTATTGACCTAACCTAGGGGTTAAACCTAGGCTATGCATTAGAAACCCTAACTGGGCCTTAATATATAAAAGGAAGCCTCTTTCTATGCTATTCTTCATATAGAGAAAAAGGAAACCCTAGCCTCCACAAGAGAAACCATCTCCCCACCCAATTTTCGAGACCTAGCCCTAGGTTTCCATTTTCTCCTCCTCAAAAGCAAGGAAAGTAGGGAACTTGGGTCAAGGAAACTTGGGAAGGAATAACTTCCATTGGAGAAATCATCCCTGCAGGTAAAACCCCATTTTTCTTCATTAAATTCCTGTTTTCAGATGTTAATGCCCATTAGGAACCCACCCTTGCTGTTAGATTTCGTTTTAGGGTTTAGTATTAAGATTTTGGGTGACCTACATTGGTTTTCCCCAATTTTCGTGAACCCTAATCAGAGGGGTTTACATGTAGGCGGATTTCATCATATACATTTAGTTTTGATCTTGATTTTTAGGGTTTTAAGTTTGGATTCATGAGTAACTAGGTGAACCCGATTTCAGCCCCCTAGGTGTTTGTAGAAATGCTCTTAGGGTTTTGCCTATCTAATTCTTTTTGATATTGCAAGTTTTAATATATAAATATATATATATACATATATAATTGCATATGGATTGATTGAGTGGTGTGTTTTGGGGAGAATGCACTGTGGGGATTCATTGTGCACCGTCGGGCTGTGTTCTGTGTGTGCCTATGTGTTTAGGTATTAGGTGGGAGTCTTTGTGTCTCAGTGTGTGTAGGTGTGTCAACTTGAGGAGTGATTAAGTATGCTAGAAACTGTGCAGATGGTACACAGTCGGGTCTTGTGAATACCTGTGTGCAGAGTATTTGAGAGTTCCTGAGCAGTCGGGTTGGGGGCATTATGTGGGAACCTGGGTATTTGAGCAGTGAGTATCCGTGTATCCTTTAGTATCAGTTCAGTATGTGTGCAGTCGGGCTTGGGAAGAACTGTGCAGTTAAGTATACCTGGGTATTCTCAGTGTTAGCAACTGTGTGAAAATCCATATGAATTCTTGTATCAGTATGTAACAGTAACTGTGTCAACCTATGTGTCTAACTGTGTGTAGGTATGTATCTGTTTGTATCATTATGGTGAGGTCAGACCTGAGTATCAGAATTCAGTAGTGTATCTAAATATTTGGGGCAAGGGTATCAGTGGTTGAGTCCTATCGTGTAGGTCTATGAGTGTCTTTTGTGAGTATCTTAATGAAGGGAGTCTGTGTGGCTATGCAGAGACAGGTATCCACTGTTTAATGAGTGGTATCTGCTATTAGTATCAGGTATTCCTTATATAAGTGTGTAAGTGTATCAGAATTTGTATTAATTATAAAAACATATGTGTGAGGTATTATGAGAGTGAGGAAACTGTGGTTGTGTGCAGTAAGGAACTAATGTGTCTATGTGACAGTGAGTGTGTAATTCTGTGTGATGTACTAAAACCCAATGTGACAGTATTGAGTATCCAGTGTGTAAGTGCATGTGTAAGTCTGAACATTCCAACTGTGTGTGTGGGAGTGATATATTAGCATTGCAGTGGCAGTATCAATATTGTAGTATCAACTAAAGGATCACTGTGTCAGTATTAGTAGTATAGTGCATTGTTAGTGTTAAGGAGGGGTGAATGTAAAGTTGAGACAAGGGCAAGAGAGAGTATACTTGTGCAAGTATTTGTGAGTGGCACCAGTGAGAATCATGGTAGGTCTAGGCCTGTTGGTGCAGGCACTAGGATATTCTGTCAGTCCAAGTAAGTGAGAATTTAGACTATGTATACTTGTATCAGTATCTGATATCTGTGTGTGGGTGTGTCAACCTGGGAAGTGAGGTATATGTGTGTAGGTGTAGTTATGTGCCAGTGTATCAGTGTCTATAACTTGTACAGTGAGTTGAGTTGGGTGTCTTAGGTCAAGTGTTAAGATACAGAGCTAGTATAAGATAGTTGCTAGATATCAAGTAAAAAGTTAAGTTACTATATAAATACTATTCTATATATTTTAGATGAGTATAAATATCTCTAGTATGGTGTTTAGTGTACCTTAGCTGCTAGTACTACACAGTCAACTAGTAATGGCTAGTTTAGTTAGCTTGGTCCAGTATGGACTATTATGGAATAAATGGACTAGCAGACCTACTTAACCTAGTATGACTGAGTGCGACCAAGTTTGACTAGTATCGACCAGTAGATTTTAGTAAGACCTAGAGGCCTCATATTTAATTTAGTTAAAAATGTTATTTCCTTTAAATTCATTAATTAACATTGAATTTCCATAATAGGTCTTTGTGATCCCACTTTGGACATCGATCCTCACACCTTGCTCAGGACCACAGGCGAGTACATTCTCTGACAGTTTTCATTGTTGATTACTTCTATAAATTGTAGTGTATTACATACTTGATTCCGACACTATGGATACACGAGTTAGCACCCTAGATCCCCATCATGAGGAGTCGTGATTGGAATCCACCGTGCTAGCTGGGGATGGGGAATTATTAGTAGATTATGTGATCATATCCAAATCCTTGCCATGCATCATAGCTCACCCCACTTCTCACGTCGGGTGCGGCCTGACCATCATCATGCTTCATAGCTGTTATATATGATTAGCCTGACCCTTATCATGCATCATAGCTAACCATATGGTTAGCCTGACCTTCAAGAATCATAGCTAATCATATCTAACCAGCCTGATCTAGTCCCAAGCCGATCACATAATAAACTAATATTTCAAATACTTAGCTAGATGTTTATCTTTATTCAGATTTACTTGTTCTAGCATTCACTATTATTGTTCATTGCTAGATGCTCTATTGTCTATTTCATTTTCTCCTGTACTTCTCAGTTTCAGCATTTATTTCCATCTTGTATCTCTTACACTGTTTATAGATTTTGTCAATTTAATGAAACTGCTGTTAGTGCTTGTGCTTCGCTCCAATCCTGACTGGATAATATTTTTCAGAGGACCTGGAGGATCTTTGCCCCACTCATTACGGCCCAGGAGTAGAGGGTGATTTCACTCCAGAAACCCCAGAGGAGTTGCCTAGTCTAGAGGAGAATTTATCTGGCTGCACTTAGACTATTTTTTCTGCATTTATTGCTTTAGACTGAGACTGAGATGTACTTATTATTTTGTGACTTTGTGAGGTCATTTAGACCCAGGATTTGAGTTGGATTATTGTGGTTGTTTTATTAGAACTCTTTTCTATTCTCATCGTGCCATTATTTCTATTAGCTTGTGATTGAGTATATCATACAACTGTGGATTCTTTATCATTGTCCTCCGTGTGGAGTTGAGACTGTTGACAGGATATACTATGTTTGTGACCTAGACAGCGTTCTACCGCCGATGCTGCGGCGTAGGCTGGACGTACCCACGACTCATGTCCAAATTCTGGGTGCGGGTCGTGACACGTTTTTAGTGGTGGCCCATGCAGGTCTGTAGTCTAGTCTTAGATTCAGATTAGAGTGATATCGTAGTGGTGCTCGCTTAGAGTATTACTACGAACCTGTTTTAGGAAATAGGAATTAGGCCGAGGATATGCTCAATCACAATTAGGAAATTTCTGATCCTTATAATACTACTCTTAATGATTAATTCCTTTAGAAATTTTTACTGTCCTTCCTTGATGATATCGTATCTATTGCTTTAATTGAATTTTTCGATCTGTCTTCAGGATGCCGCCAAGAAGGTCCCAGAGACTCGGAGCAGCAGATTCAGAGAGGTCTGCCACCTCTCGCGCTGTCGGACAGACATCAGCAGCACCTCCTACATCTCTAGTACATGTGGGAGTGTCTGCAGCATTCGGGGGTCCACCACCACCAGTTCAGAGGGTCCCCACAGCTACGACGGCACCACCACCTCCACCACCACCAGTTCAGCATCCAGGAGGTGTGCCCGTCGATGGAGCACAGATGTTCGCTTTGATTCAGGGCATGGTCGATGCCCAGAGGACGTCGGTAGAGGCCCAGAGAGTGCAGGCTGAGGCACATCAGGCCCAGACAGAGATGATAAGGGTGAACATGGAGAATGCTCACCAAGTGGCTCTCCAGGCTGTGGAGAGAGTCACTCAGCAGCAGCAGCAACCTGGTCAGCAACAACAGAGGCCGGGCACCATTGTAGACTTCAAGAGGATGATGCCTCGGGAGTTCAAGGGGACAGAAGGGATACTCTACGCCGATGATTGGCTAGAGGACATCGAGAGGAACTTGCGTTTGGCGCAGATTCCAGAGGCACTCCAGATCGAGGCCGCTGGCAGCCAGATGTTCGACATTGCCCTGACATGGTTTCGCACGGAGCCGAGACTCTTGCGCAGAGGACTCACTTGGGAGGATTTCAAGGAACTCTTCAAAGAAAAGTTTTTTCCTGATGTTGCCCTGGGAGCTTTGGAGAGTCAGTTCCATGACTTAGCCCAGGGGAGCTCGTCCGTCGATGAGTATGCCGCGGAGTTTTTCCGTCTGAGCCGCTTTGCGCCATCGATGATTAGAGATCCGGGGGACAGGGCCCGAAAATTCAGAAAGGGGCTGACAAGGGAGATCAAGTCTCGCACGTCGGGACGTCGCACAGCTACCTACGAGGGCATATTGATGGATGCCCAAGTAGCCGAGGATGACTTGGGCCTCAGGCCCAAGAGGGGACGCGATGGTTCCGGAGGAGCAAACAGTAGTACGGGACCGGGCAAGCGTCCACACTTTCAGCAGCAACAGCAGAGACCCTTTCAGCAGCATCAGGCACCAGCCCGGGGGCAGGTCCAGCAGCAGCATCAGAGACAGAACCAGCCCGCCATCCAGTGTGCGTACTGCGGGAAGATGGGACATACTAGAGATATCTGCAGGAAGAGATTGGGCTCATGTCTATCCTGTGGATCGACGACACACCAGCTGAAGGATTGTCCTACCTTTCGTCCAGGTCAGGGTGGAGCAGCCGCCCAGAGAGGATCAGACAGGGTGCCTACCGCACCAGGAGGCCAACAACAGAGGGGACCACTTCCACCGCAACATCAGAAGTTCGCCCAGCATCAGCAGCAGAGAGGTGCACCCCAGGGGCGAGCATACGCCATGGCAGTCGAGGAGATCGAGCCAGCAGGAGACTTGATCACAGGTTCGGTTCTTCTCGATTGTATTTCCGCATTTACCTTATTCGACTCTGGCGCTTCCCATAGTTTTGTGTCTGTATCATATGCACTTCGACATCATTTAGAGACGGAACCATTAGCTAGGACTTGCAAGATCATGACTGGTGGAGGTATTATCCTAGTTCGTGATCACTGCAAGGACCGGAGAGTGTAAGTAGGAGGCCGAGACTTGAGCGTGAGTTTACTCGTCATGCCACTTCCGGGGTACGATATTGTGCTCGGAATGGACTGGTTGAGTAGACATCATGCTACTATAGATTGTCATAGAGGCAGAGTATTGTTTAGACCACCAGGAGAGCCGGAGTTTGAGGTCGTCAGAGGAGCAGCGGAACGGAGCAGGAGCACATTTTGCGGAGCCAGGGCAGAAGTTGAGGAGTTGCCACATCCTCTGATAGCGGAGTTCCTGGATGTATTTCCAGAAGAGTTGCCAGGCTTGCCGCCAGATAGAGATGTTGAATTCTCTATAGACTTGGTTCCAGGAGCGGAGCCCATTTCACAACATGTCTATAGAGTCAACAACAGCGAGCTGGCAGAACTGAAGAAGCAAGTTGAGGAGTTGCAGGACAAAGGCTTCATCAAATCCAGTTCATCACCATGGGGAGCTCCGGTATTGTTCGTACCGAAGAAGGACGGCACGGTGCGCATGTGCATTGACTATAGAGCTTTGAACAATATCACTATCAAGAACAAGTACCCGCTGCCGAGGATAGATGATCTTTTCGACCAGTTGAGCGGAGCGAGGGTGTTTTCAAAGATAGATTTGAGGTCAGGCTATCACCAGGTGAAGGTGAAGAAAGAAGACACGCCGAAGACAGCTTTTCGGACCAGATACGGCCAGTTTGAGTTCATGGTGATGCCATTTGGTTTAACCAATGCACCGGCAGTATTCATGAACCTGATGAACAAGGTGTTCCACCAGTACCTTGACAAGTTCGTGGTGGTGTTCATAGACGATATTCTTGTGTATTCCAAGACCCCGGAGGTGCACGAAGAGCACCTGAGATTTGTCTTAGAGACTCTCAGGAGGGAGAAGCTGTGCGGGAAACTCTCTAAGTGTGAATTCTTCCTTGACAAGGTCGAATTTCTTGGGCATGTGGTATCAGGTGACGGAATCTCGGTAAACCCAAAGAAGATCGAGGCAGTGGAGTCGTGGGCTGCCCCCAGTTCGGTAGCTGAGATCAGGAGTTTTCTCGGGCTAGCAGGATACTACAGGAGGTTTGTACAAGACTTCTCCAAGATTGCAGCGCCGATGACCAGACTGACTAGGAAGGATGTGGATTTTGTCTGGACGGAGGAGTGCCAGGCTGCATTTGATGAGCTGAAGAAGAGGTTGACGACAGCTCCAATTTTGACGTTGCCAGCAGGGACAGGTGGTTTCACCATCTACAGTGATGCTTCAGGGAAGGGTCTGGGATGTGTTCTTCAGCAGCACGGAAAGGTAATTGCCTATGCTTCCAGGCAGTTACGCCCGCATGAAAAGAACTACCCCACCCACGATTTAGAGTTGGCAGCAGTTATCTTTGTTCTAAAGCTGTGGAAACATTACCTGTACGGAGAGCGTGTGGAGATCTTCACAGACCACAAGAGCTTGAAGTACGTATTCACACAGAAGGAGCTGAACATGAGGCAGAGGAGGTGGTTAGAGTTGATGAAGGACTTTGACATCTCATTGCAGTACCATCCAGGGAAGGCTAACGTAGTCGCCGATGCCTTGAGCAGGTATCCGACGGCTATGTACTTGACGACAGATAGGCATTTGTTGGCTGATTTGGAGAGCTTGGAGATTGAAGTGTTAGTTCCCGGTACTGAGATTCAGATGTGGGGATTACAGATACAGTCCGAACTGATGGACAGGATCAGAGCTGTGCAGTACGAGGATGAGGCTCTGAGGAGTATCAGGGCACAGGTTCAGACAGGATTGTCGGACGACTTTACTATCGCAGAGGATGGTTCTTTACGGCACGGCACGAGGATATGTGTGCCTAGCGGGGAGCTGCACGAGGAGGTTTTGCAGGAGGCACACCGCTCTTAGTACTCGATGCATCCCGGTGCCAACAAGATGTATCGAGACTTGAGGGAGCACGTATGGTGGTATGGAATGAAGCGCGAGGTAGCACGCTTCGTATCTCGGTGTCTAGTGTGCCAGCAGGTAAAGGCAGACCGGCAGAGACCAGGTGGGTTGCTTCAACCTTTACCGATCCCAGAGTGGAAATGGGAGCACGTGACCATGGATTTTGTTTCAGGGCTTCCACGTTCTCCAGGAGGGAAGGACGCGATTTGGGTCATCGTGGACAGGTTGACCAAATCAGCCCATTTCCTACCTTTCAGGGTGGGCACGTCGACAGAGAAGCTAGCAGAGATGTACGTGCGGCAGATTGTTAGACTTCATGGAGTTCCTGTGAGCATCGTCTCGGATCGGGATAGTCGTTTCACTTCCCACTTCTGGAGGAGTCTGCAGGCTAGCTTGGGCACTCAGCTCAAGTTCAGTACCGCATATCACCCCCAGACAGACGGGCAGTCTGAACAGATTATTCAGACTCTCGAGGATATGCTACGCACTTGCGTTCTAGACCTTGGAGGTTCTTGGGAGGATCATCTGCACCTGGTGGAGTTTGCTTACAACAACAGCTACCAGGCCAGCATCGAGATGTCACCATTTGAGGCTCTTTATGGACGGAGGTATCGTACACCATTATCGTGGGACAACGTTGGAGAGAGAGCCTTGTTAGGACCAGAAATGGTCGTGGATTCAGCAGAAAAGGTGAAACTCATCAGAGACAGACTGCGAGTGGCGCAGGACAGACAGCGGCATTGGGCCGACAGCCACCGTAGACCCCTTGAGTTTCAGGTATAGATTGTTATTTTTCTGGCTTGTGTTTGTTTGTTTAGACTGCGTGTTGAGACTGTTTTGTTTTAGGTTGGCGATCTAGTATTCCTACGGATTTCTCCGACGCGTGGAACGATTCGTTTTGGTGGAGGCGGAAAGCTTAGCCCACGCTACATCGGACCCTTCAGTATTCTTGCAAGGGTAGGTGCAGTGGCGTATAGATTAGACTTGCCGTCTGTATTAGAGGGAGTGCATAATGTGTTCCACGTGTCGCAGCTGAGACGGTACGTGGCAGACCCTAGTCACGTACTTGACCACTCGGAGATTGAGGTTGGTCCAACGCTCAGCTACCCAGAGCAGCCCGTAGAGATCTTGGACCGCAGAGAGAAGGTGTTGCGGAACCAAACTATTCCTTTGGTTCGGGTTGCATGGAGACATCACTCTCCAGGGGAGTCGACCTGGGAGAGAGAGGACGAGATGCGCGAGCTATACCCGTATCTCTTCTAGACTCGAGGTATATTTCCTTTTCAGATTCACTCTTGTTCTAGTTCAGTCCAATTTCGAGGACGAAATTTCTTTTAGGAGGGTAGACTTGTCACTACCATATTTCCAAATAAGGGCATTTGTGTAATTTCACTATTTTGAATAATTATGAATTTAATTAAATTGCTGAGTTTATAAACTATTTATATATTGTTAGTGATGTTTTGGTTTTAGGTCAAGCCCTAGAACCCATTAGGTCAAACCCTAATGAGTAAACCCTAATTGGTAAACCTAATTCTAGAAAAACCCTAGAATTCAAATTGTAGGTTGAACCTCAAACCTTGGACTGACTAAACCTTAGTTAGTTAAGTTCCTATTGACCTAACCTAGGGGTTAAACCTAGGCTATGCATTAGAAACCCTAACTGGGCCTTAATATATAAAAGGAAGCCTCTTTCTAAGCTATTCTTCATATAGAGAAAAAGAAAACCCTAGCCTCCACAAGAGAAACCATCTCCCCACCCAATTTTCGAGACCTAGCCCTAGGTTTCCATTTTCTTCTCCTCCAAAGCAAGGAAAGCAGGGAACTTGGGTCAAGGAAACTTGGGAAGGAAGAACTTCCATTGGAGAAATCATCCCTGCAGGTAAAACCCTATTTTTCTTTATTAAATTCCTGTTTTCAGATGTTAATGCCCATTAGGAACCCACCCTTGCTGTTAGATTTCGTTTTAGGGTTTAGTATTAAGATTTTGGGTGACCTACATTGGTTTTCCCCAATTTTCGTGAACCCTAATCAGAGGGGTTTACATGTAGGCGGATTTCATCATATACATTTAGTTTTGATCTTTATTTTTAGGGTTTTAAGTTTGGATTCATGAGTAACTAGGTGAACCCGATTTCAGCCCCCTAGGTGTTTGTAGAAATGCTCTTAGGGTTTTGCCTATCTAATTCTTTTTGATATTGCAAGTTTTAATATATAAATATATATATACACACATATAATTGCATATGGATTGATTGAGTGGTGTATTTTGGGGAGAATGCACTGTGGGGATTCACTGTGCACCGTCGGGCTGTGTTCTGTGTGTGCCTATGTGTTTAGGTATTAGGTGGGAGTCTTTGTGTCTCAGTGTGTGTAGGTGTGTCAACTTGAGGAGTGATTAAGTATGCTAGAAACTGTGCAGATGGTACACAGTCGGGTCTTGTGAATACCTGTGTGCAGAGTGTTTGAGAGTTCCTGAGCAGTCGGGTTGGGGGCATTATGTGTGAACCTGGGTATTTGAGCAGTGAGTATCCGTGTATCCTTTAGTATCAGTTCAGTATGTGTGCAGTCGGGCTTGGGAAGAACTGTGCAGTTAAGTATACCTGGGTATTCTCAGTGTTAGCAACTGTGTGAAAATCCATATGAATTCTTGTATCAGTATGTAACAGTAACTGTGTCAACCTATGTGTCTAACTGTGTGTAGGTATGTATCTGTTTGTATCATTATGGTGAGGTCAGACCTGAGTATCAGAATTCAGTAGTGTATCTAAATATTTGGGGCAAGGGTATCAGTGGTTGAGTCCTATCGTGTAGGTCTATGAGTGTCTTTTGTGAGTATCTTAATGAAGGGAGTCTGTGTGGCTATGCAGAGACAGGTATCCACTGTTTAATGAGTGGTATCTGCTATTAGTATCAGGTATTCCTTATATAAGTGTGTAAGTGTATCAGAATTTGTATTAATTATACAAACATATGTGTGAGGTATTATGAGAGTGAGGAAACTGTGGTTGTGTGCAGTAAGGAACTAATGTGTCTATGTGACAGTGAGTGTGTAATTCTGTGTGATGTACTAAAACCCAATGTGACAGTGTTGAGTATCCAGTGTGTAAGTGCATGTGTAAGTCTAAACATTCCAACTGTGTGTGTGGGAGTGATATATTAGCATTGCAGTGGCAGTATCAATATTGTAGTATCAACTAAAGGATCACTGTGTCAGTATTAGTAGTATAGTGCATTGTTAGTGTTAAGGAGGGATGAATGTAAAGTTGAGACAAGGGCAAGAGAGAGTATACTTGTGCAAGTATTTGTGAGTGGCACCAGTGAGAATCATGGTAGGTCTAGGCCTGTTGGTGCAGGCACTAGGATATTCTGTCAGTCCAAGTAAGTGAGAATTTAGACTATGTATACTTGTATCAGTATCTGATATCTATGTGTGGGTGTGTCAACCTGGGAAGTGAGGTATATGTGTGTAGGTGTAGTTATGTGCCAGTGTATCAGTGTCTATAACTTGTACAGTGAGTTGAGTTGGGTGTCTTAGGTCAAGTGTTAAGATACAGAGCTAGTATAAGATAGTTGCTAGATATCAAGTAAAAAGTTAAGTTACTATATAAATACTATTCTATATATTTTAGATGAGTATAAATATCTCTAGTATGGTGTTTAGTGTACCTTAGCTGCTAGTACTACCCAGTCAACTAGTAATGGCTAGTTTAGTTAGCTTGGTCCAGTATGGACTATTATGGAATAAATGGACTAGCAGACCTACTTAACCTAGTATGACTGAGTGCGACCAAGTTTGACTAGTATCGACCAGTAGATTTTAGTAAGACCTAGAGGCCTCATATTTAATTTAGTTAAAAATGTTATTTCCTTTAAATTCATTAATTAACATTGAATTTCCATAATAGGTCTTTGTGATCCCACTTTGGACATCGATCCTCACACCTTGCTCAGGACCACAGGCGAGTACATTCTCTGACAGTTTTTATTGTTGATTACTTCTATAAATTGTAGTGTATTACATACTTGATTCCGACACTATGGATACACGAGTTAGCACCCTAGATCCCCATCATGAGGAGTCGTGATTGGAATCCACCGTGCTAGCTGGGGATAGGGAATTATTAGTAGATTATGTGATCATATCCAAATCCTTGCCATGCATCATAGCTCACCCCACTTCTCACGTCGGGTGCGGCCTGACCATCATCATGCTTCATAGCTGTTATATATGATTAGCCTGACCCTTATCATGCATCATAGCTAACCATATGGTTAGCCTGACCTTCAAGAATCATAGCTAATCATATATAACCAGCCTGATCTAGTCCCAAGCCGATCACATAATAAACTAATATTTCAAACACTTAGCTAGATGTTTATCTTTATTCAGATTTACTTGTTCTAGCATTCACTATTATTGTTCATTGCTAGATGCTCTATTGTCTATTTTATTTTCTCCTGTACTTCTCAGTTTCAGCATTTATTTCCATCTTGTATCTCTTATACTGTTAATAGATTTTGTCAATTTAATGAAACTGCTGTTAGTGCTTGTGCTTCGCTCCAATCCTGACTGGATAACATTTTTCAGAGGACCTGGAGGATCTTTGCCCTACTCATTACGGCCCAAGAGTAGAGGGTGATTTCACTCCAGAAACCCCAGAGGAGTTGCCTAGTCTAGAGGAGAATTTATCTGGCTGCACTTAGACTATTTTTTCTGCATTTATTGCTTTAGACTGAGACTGAGATGTACTTATTATTTTATGACTTTGTGAGGTCATTTAGACCCAGGATTTAAGTTGGATTATTGTGGTTGTTTTATTAGAACTCTTTTCTATTCTCATCGTGCCATTATTTCTATTAGCTTGTGATTGAGTATATCATACAACTGTGGATTCTTTATCATTGTCCTCCGTGTGAAGTTGAGACTGTTGACAGGATATACTATGTTTGTGACCTAGACAGCGTTCTACCGCCGATGCTGCGGCGTAGGCTGGACGTACCCACGACTCATGCCCAAATTCCGGGTGCGGGTCGTGACACACGGAGGTACCCAATTTTGAAGAGGAGACATCTTCGGGTGCTGGCTTGCCTGTCGAGGAGACTCCGATATCTCAAGAGGAGGACAAGCCTGTTATTGCGATAGTGCCTCTTTTGAGCACGCCGGTCACTTCGTCCGATGTTGGCGATTCTTCTTTCGTCGCACCTCCTGTTGAGGCGACGGCCGTGGCGACATCATCTGTGGTTATTCCTGGAGGGAAAGTCGCCACGATCGCGGACACTCCCCGTGTTCATGCGGACCTAGTTGTGCTGACCGAGCAGTACACCGGTATCTTCTATACCACTTTGAGAACGCTAATGTCAATGGTGTTGGTGAAGAAGCTGGACTTTGCGTCGCTGAAGAGATCCTCTCGGTTCTCGATAGAGGCGATCAGGGAATTTGATGATACCGGGGTAGCTGACGCACTGGAGGCGATGGTTAATGGTTTGGAGCAACCTATTAACGAATACCTGCAGCTAGCTCGAGGCAATATTGAAGCTCTGGTCCAGGCCAGATACGACTCCTTGACTGCGCATCTTGTTGAAAAGAAGGAAGGTCTGAATAAATTCATCGAGACTAACCAGCAGGAGATGGACAAAGGAAAAGTCGTTTTGGAGGAGACTATCGCCCTTCAAACGAAGTGCCAGGCTGAGCATGACGGCAATGTAGCGAGGGTCCGTAAACTGGAGACAAAGCTTGCTCAGGCAAAGGAGTGGGCTTCTCAGTCATCGGAAGGTCTAGATGTGGTGAATGGCCGACTGGTCGTAGCACAACAGAACTTGGCGAGTGTAGGAGTCGCCCGTGCCGGTTTCCTTCATGCTAGAGCCGAACTGTCCCTCCTGCTAGATGACGAGGCACGGTTGGAGAGGGTCCGTGCTGATGTCTTGGATTCCAGGGCTGAGAGGATGGCCGTACTGGCGCAGCAGCTTCGCGACCTGACCGCTCCCCCTTCAAGATGTACTTTTGCTTTTGCTTTTCAATGTACTTTCGCTCTTTTCTGGGAATAATAAAGAGGCTTTTCATCTGACTTTGTGGACCCATCATTTTGGAATGTAAATGACAGGTTTGGGTGAAAGTGATATCAGAGGTAGTATGGATGTGATATACTTTCGGTAAGCTTCAGCAGAGCATATCTATTCAGAGGTCATATGGACATGATAGAATATGATCCAACTAGTTTCGTTTTGGAAGTAGTTTTGTTAGAATGAGGTCTTCGCCATATTCCACTTGAGCAGAGGAGGTTTAAGCATAGTACCTTTTCAGGAATTTGCCATTAATAGGAGCCATTAGCAGGTCTCCATTAGGCTGGGCTAACCTGTAAGCGCCATTTGAGAACGTTGTCTCGATCACGTAAGGGCCTTCCCATTTGGGCTAGAATTTGCCTTTACTCCTATGAGTAAGAATCATCGGCCTTCTTACAGCCAAAACTAGCTCGCCGACTTTGAACACTCTTTTCTTTATTTTTTGATTAAAAGTTCTGGAAATGCGTGCTTGGTAGAGCACGATGCGCTGCTGAGCTTGGAGGCATTTCTCGTCTAATCCTTCTAGCTCTTGAAGCCTTAACAGGTTATTCTTTTCTTGAGTTAACTCGTTAGCCACGGCTATCCTGAGTGACGGAATTTGAATCTCGATGGGGAGAACTGCTTCACTCCCGTAGACCAACGAGAATGGCGTACAACCTGTCGGTGCTCGTACTGTGGTGCGGTATGCCCAGAGACATTCTTCCAGCTTCTCATTCCAATCTCTCTTGTTCGAAGAGACGAACTTCTTCAAGAGTTTGATAATGATTTTGTTGAAGGCTTCCGCTAATCCATTAGTAGCTGGATAATATGCCGTGGAGACCACATTTTGTATCCGATTTTTATCGCAAAACTGGTAAAACGCTTGGCTGATGAACTGAGGCCCATTGTCATGGATTATCCTTGGGGGAACCCCAAAGCGATAAATGACGTGATGCTTGATGAAGGTGGTCATATTAGATGTCTTCACCTCAGCAAGAGGGATCGCCTCTGCCCATTTAGAGAAGTAATCCGTGATGGCCAGTATGAACCGGTGACCTCTGGAAGAAGACGGGTGAATAGGACCAATGATATCCATACCCCATGCTTCAAAAGACCAGGATACAACCGTAGGATGTAGATGTTCGGACGGTTGATGTATGAAGTCTGTATGAACCTGACAGGCTCTGTATCGTCTGGCATACTGGATTGCGTCTGCGATCATAGTGGGCCAGTAATAGCCCATTCTCCTGATACGATCCTGTAGCTTAGGACCGGGTTAATGCGCCCCGCACACGCCATCGTGAGCTTCACGGATAATTCGCTGTGCTTTATCACCAGAGAGACATAGTAATAATAGCCCGTCATAAGACCGACGATATAGGCATTGTGACGATGCGTCGAAGTAGAAGCGTAATGATCGTCTTTTGACAGATATTGCTTCTTTAGGGTCCTCCGGCAAGATTTCGTATGCTACGAAATCTATAAAGGGACTTCTCCAGTCTCTCCTGGGCGGATCTGTGTCCACCATGTAGCTATGTTCTATGTGAAAGTTATTTTTCACACAGAATAAATCTCTGTTAAGAAGGATTACCGAATTCTGCCTTCTTATAGGAGTAGCTAAATCTGCAGCTAGACTTGCTGGGGCATCAGCTTCCAGATTCTGAGATTGAGGTACATGCTCAAGGAAGAGTCCCTTGATTGTCATGGCTATCTCGACCGTTGCTCGGTGATAGGGGATGAGGTCGGGATTCTGGACTTCATATATTCCTCTAACTTGATTGACGATCAGCAGAGAATCACCGAAGACTTCCAAAGATTCGACCCCCAGCTCTTTAGCGACTTGGAGCCCGATTAGTAGAGCGTTATATTCCACTACATTGTTAGAACATGGCTCACTAAGAGAATATGCTCGGTAGATAACGAGTTTATCAGGAGTGACTAGAACGATCCCTACTCCTGAAACCACGTTTCCCCTGGGACCAGTCCTGGAGGCGCCATCAAAGAACAGTTGTCATGCATCGCCTTCCGTTGCGGAATTACACTCTACAACTTCGTCGGGAATATCCTCGTACAGTTTGGAGGACTCCGGGATCGAATAAGCAGCTAGAAAGTCAGCTAATGCTTGGCCTTTGACGGACTTCTGAGGGACGTACACCATGTCATATGGCGTTAATAACATCCCCAAGTCGCGAGTCGGGAATTAAGAACACTTGGCTTGTTTATTAGTACCCGCAGAGGATTGATCCTGGAGATGATGTGAATGGTTTGGCCTGTGACATAGTGTCGCATTTTCTGGATTGTGAACATCAGGGCCAAGCATTCTTTCTCCACTGGGTTGTACCGGTGTTCGGCTCCGACCATCATCCTGCTGAGGTAGTAGATAGCCTGCTCGTGACCCATATCGTTCTTTTGTGTGAGAAGAACTCCCAGGGAATGATCCATTGCTCGGATGTACAACATGAACGGTCTTCCTATGACAGGAGGTACCAGAACTGGCGGACTAGTGAGGTAGCGCTTGATATCCCCGAACGCTAGCTGACAGGCTTCATCCCATACGAAGGATACACCTTTCTTCATGAGATACGAAAAGGATTGGCATCTCCCGGAGAGGTTGGATATGAATCTCTGGATATAAGCCAGACGGCCTTGAAATCCCCTGAGTTCCCTCAGATTGTGGGGCGGTCGCATTTCTAAGATGGCCTTGACTTTATCAGGGTCCACTTGAATGCCTTTGGCGGTGATGACAAATCCCAAAAATTTGCCACTAGATACCCCCAGAAAGGACTTTGTAGGGTTCATTTTGAGTTGATGTTGGCGTATCAATTCAAATACTGTCTTCAAGTCTTGGATGTGATTATTCCTGAGGCGGCTTTTGATAGCTATATCATCCACGTAACACTCCAATGTCTTACGTAAATGTTTATGGAATATGTTGCTCATAGCCCGTTGGTACGTAGCTCCGGCATTCTTTAATCCGAAGGGCATGACCGTATAGCAATATACCTCCAGTGGTGTCCGGAAGGCAGTATGCTTCTCGTCTTCAGGATGCATCTTGATCTGATTGTATCCTGAAAATCCGTCCATGAAAGACATACGTTCAAAACTGCATGTATTGTCGATCATGACGTCTGTGATGGGAAGAGGGAACTCATCCTTGGGGCAGGCTGCATTCAGATCTCGGTAATCGATGCAGATACGTAATTTCCTATTCTTCTTCATGACCGGGACAACATTGGCGATCCAGTCGGGATATTGTTCCTCACGGATGAAGACGCAGGCTATCAACTTCTTGACTTCAGCTTCAATGGCGTCTATCATGTCCGGGCGGAACCGGTGTTGGTGCTGCTTCACAGGCTTTGAATCGGGCAGTATGTTGAGTTTATGAGTAGCTTCCTTTGGATCAAGACCTGGCATATCCTCATAATTCTACGCAAAGACGTCGATATATTCTTTTATCAGTTGGATGATTTTTTCCCTTCCTTCTTCGGAAAGGTTGTTACTGATAAATATCGGTCTTGGTGAAAGTTCATCCCCAACGTCAATCTGGATAACTTCATCTTCAGTGGGAGGTTCTCTCTGTTCGAAGCGGAACTCCTATTGTGTATCCATCTGCTGAGCTCAAGCGTTATTTTCAAATAGTTCAGATTCTTGTTCGTCTGATTCAAAGGAATCCGTCACTACCATATTTGCTGATAATGTTTGCTCGAGAGCGTGAGATGAGTCGAGGGCAATGAGCCGTCTTGAAAAGAGGAAAAGATATCCTCGTTCGACTTGGAAGTTGTAAGGGAGGTGGCATACCCTAACCCGAAATAGGTTTGTTGATAGTGGGGATTGCCGAGCAGCGGTATTCATCTGCCTTTCCCGTAGTTGAGACCTGGTTCCATCCTCAAGTTGTAACCCATATTTTGTATGATCTTCAAGGCTTGTGGGCTATACCTGTGAACTTGCATTTCACCAGAGTCGTCATCGAAGGAATCCTCTTGTATAGTCTGTTCGTTGCGCATGCGGCCGAAGACTATTAAACGCTGACCGTTGCGGGCAGGTGGAACAATGAAGATAGAATCCTCATGTGGTCCATATGTCGTGGTGACATTGGATGATGATGCCACTTCCCATATATACGGATGATAGGAATCTATAGCTGCCAAGAATTTTTGTGCTATAGGCTCTATGTCGTCATGGGGAGAGGGTTCCTGATTTGGAATCCGAACGTCGATATACTAGAAAAGAGGTCCATTTTTATTATCAAAAACCGCATTCCTGGTTGCATTTACATCACTCGGCTGCTTGTTGCACCGAAGGTTGATGATTTAAGGGCGGAGGCTGCATATCTGCTCAGAGAAAATATGGACATGACCGTTTTTGTGGACTTAACACTCTGGTGTACTTATGGCTAAGCACGGATGTTAAGTGTAGATGACAACCGATATCAGAGGTAATATGATAGTCGATAGCCGAAAGTATATTCAGAGGTAATATGAACATGACAAACTTTTGATTGTGACTCCATTGGGGATGGAGGTATACGTCTGCTCAGAGGTAATATGGACATGGCAGTTTTTGTGGACTTAACACTCTAGTGTACTTATGGCTAAGCACGGATGTTAAGTGTAGATGACAATCGATATCAGAGGTAATATGATAGTCGATAGCCGAAAGTTTATTCAGAGGTAATATGAACATGACAAACTTTTGATTGTGACTCCATTGGGGATGGAGGTACACGTCTGCTTAGAGGTAATATGGACATGACAGTTTTTGTGGACTTAACACTCTGGTGTACTTATGGCTAAGCACGGATATTAAGTGTAGATGACAACCGATATCAGAGGTAATATGATAGTCGATAGCCAAAAGTTTATTCAGAGGTAATATGAACATGACAAACTTTTGATTGTGACTCCATTGGGGATGGAGGTACACGTCTGCTCAGAGGTAATATGGACATGGCAGTTTTTATGGACTTAACACTCTGGTGTACTTATGGCTAAGCACGGATGTTAAGTGTAGATGACCACCGATATCAGAGGTAATATGATAGTCGATAACCGAAAGTTTATTCAGAGGTAATATGAACATGACATACTTTTTGTCCGAAAAAATTACTATAGAGTGATTTTTCTTCTGAAGGATCCACTGGGAAAACTTTTGAGGGACTCATCATCCGATATTTTTCTGTAGTGATTGTCCCCTTGTTTTATAGATGCAAGGTGATGACCTTGGCATCGATCAACTCCTGAATGCTTCTTTTTAGCACATAGCAGGCCCTTGTAGGGTGATGAGTGTACCGATGAAAGAGACAATAATCTGGGTCATTGACTTTGTCGGCCCTCTCAGGGTATCTGATATTGGGTAGCTGAAGCTTGCGTTCCTCTCTCAACATATTGAAGATTTCAATGATGTCATCTTCTTTGAAGGAGAAAGTCCCTTTTGGTCGTAGGGCTCCTGATGCCTGAGTTTTACAGTTTTTCGGGAAGATTGTCACCGTTGCATCATCTTCGGATCTTGAGGAAATTCTACCCCCGGCCTTGGATGCCGCCTTGTTCTGTCGAGGTAAGTTACCCCCAGACATGCCGTGGCCTCTGGCCACAGAAACTGATTTAGCAGGAGCTGCCTCTGGTTGTACAGGGTCAGATTTTGAAGTTTTGGGTCTCGTAAGAGATGCAGTATATCCCAACCCGAAATGAGCTTGTTGATGGTGAGAATTACCACGCACTGGTATTCGTTTACCTTTTCCATAGTTGAGGCCTTGTTTTAGCTTCAAATCATAACCCATGCTTTGCATAGTTTTTAATGCTTGCGGGCTATATCTGTGGGTTTGTATCCTGCCAGTTTCAGACTCGCGAAATTCTTCCTGTATGATCGGGGTGTTCCGCCTATGACCGAAGATTATTGGATGCTAATCGTCGCGAGTTGGTGGAATAATAAAGATGGAATCTTCGTGTAGTCCACCTGTCATGATGATATTAGACGTTGATGTATCTTCCCATAAGATCTTCCCGCGTTTGACCGTTAGGGGAACTGAAGTCTGTTTATGACTCTTGTCTTTGCGTTTCTGGATCAGATAATCCCGCAGGTCAGGAGGAGTTGCAGAAGAAGAAGATGATGGCTTGTTCCTTCTGTTCCCATTATTGGGCACGCGGATGATGGGAACCATGGTCTTCCCTGTGCCACCCGTATACAACAGGTTGGCCATCTGGGTGGCGGATAATCCCTGAGGAGGGTATCTTTCTGCAACTGGAGCCTACTTTACGCTTAGGGACTTCGCTTGGCATAATTTGGAGCTTCGCTCTCGTTGGCGTAAAGATGAGGATGTGCTCAGGCGGCCATCAGCGTCTCGCGTAATTCGGAGGGCGTGCAGATTGTTTTCTTGCTGGCGTAAAGGCCGAGAAGTTAAGTAGTCCGCCGCTTGCTTTCCCTTGCGGAGATCACAGGGATCATCTGGTTCTCCGTAGAGGTCAGATGTTATTTTACGTGCGAAGAATGTCTTGTACTTCTGATTTGGCGCTGAGGCTTTATCAGAAGTTTTGTCTATTCCGCCAGGGATGGGAGACTGAATTTAACGCACAGAGCGCGGAGTATACTTCTGGGTTAGCGCTGAGGCATTGCAAGAAGTTTTGTCGGTTCTGTCAGAGACAGGCGACTGAATTTTACGCACAGGGCGCGGAGGGAGCAATGCTACAACCTCATTGGTCGAAGAGATCGGAGAGATCGGAGAATCCACAGGAATGGTAGAGGATGTCTTGGGCATCCAGACCTTACGCAGCTTCCTGTTGTTTTGGACAGAGAGAGAGTGAGAGCTGCCCCTTGTTCGGAGCATATCTTCATAGGCAGACTGGTTGAACTGGACGACCAGTGTCTTCTTCACGGATCCCGCGGATACTGTATCGTGTTTGAGCAATAGCTTCCTCATCAGAAGAGAAAGATATCCCCAGCAGAGTCGCCATCTTGTTTGGGATAATAAACGAGAAAAGATTTGATGAATGCGGAAAACGAGGCCTTGTACGAAGACCCGCCCTTCTTTTATGTTTACAAACAAGATTGTACAAATTTGATCCTACACGAGCATGTCTAAGTACAATTTATTTAATCTGGATAAATATTGCTATGGGTGTCTGATCTGTAGCCGATCACTTTAGCCCTTGGACCACACGATGGTGAAGAAGTGCCATAGAAGACGGGTACCAGCTTCGAAGGTTGCTAAAGAGGGTAGATGACCGATGCCAAAGTCGTCGATCCCTTCTCTTTGCCTGAGCTCTGGATTCTCCTCTCTCTCTCTCTCTCTCTCTCTCTCTCGACCGTTGGGTCTGGTACTGGATCTCTTGATCAGTTTTTAGACCTAACTTCCTCCACCCTCCAATTTGTCGACCTTTTCCTCTGTTGATAGAGGTCTCTATTTATAGAGCTTTAGTGACAGTGACCACTCAGTCGGTGTAAAAACCGAGTAGTGGAAAGTACAGCACCCTTTTACACAATGGTTAAAATAACCAATGCCTGCGTATAGATGATCTTTTGAATGAGCGTGTGACGCGGGTCCAACTAAGGGACAAAACGCATATAACTGCTACGAAGATCACGGAGTAGAAGCCACGTAGGTAGGTATCCCTCGTGTAGAAGAGGTTGGCATAGAAGCCAATGTCTGTCACCATGGCATAGAAGCCAAATAGTTATCAAACCAGCATAGAAGCCGAATAGGCGTAGAAGTCGAGTAGGCGTAGAAGCCGAGTGGTCATAGAGGCCGAGTGGGCGTAGAAGCCGAGTGGTCATAGAGGCCGAGTAGGCGTAGAAGCCGAGTAGGCACAGAAGGCCGAATGGGCATAGAAGCCGAGCAGGCACCAAAGCTGAATAGGCGTAGAAGCCGCTGCGTAACGTGCCAGAGTGATGATGTGGACGTCTTAGCCAGAATTATGACTCTTGGCGATAATCAGATCTCTTGCATTAAATGCAGAGATCTGCCCCATCCTTGAATCCTGTGCGAAGAGTAACCGATGTCGTGGCAGTCTGTTCGTCTTCTGCGGAGCATAAGGAGCTCAAGTTTTCCTGTGTAAAACTAGGTAGCGTATTCCCTTGTATGCGTAGGAGCAGCTCTCGCAAAGGGGATGTCACTAAACAACGGTTTCGGTGACATTTAGTCAAATCTCCTGCATTAAATATGGAGATCCGCCATCATCCTGCACATTAAATGCAGAGGCGTGTTTTGAAGGTCTGCCACCCTTCTGTGCATCAAATGCAGAGACGTGCCTCAGGCATCTGTCAGTATTCGGAGCATTAATTGCAGAGACGTGCCTTGAGGGCCTGTCACCACCCTGTGCATTAAATGCAGAGACGCGCCTCGAGTCCCGTACGGAGTGCAGCTCTTGACGTGGCAGGCAGTTTGTCTTTCGCAGAGCGTAAGGAGCTCTCATCTGCCTGTGTAAAATTAGGCGCGTATTCCTCTGTGTACGTAAAAATGGTTTACGCAAGGGAAATGGTAGTAAATGACAGCCTGGGTTGCAGTGCCGCGCCATCATTATAGCCGTCGCCTGGGTAGTCAAGCAATATCCCTTTGTCAGAAGTCGAGACATCAGGTTCATTGCAGGATCTGACAGGTTCATTGCAGGATCTGACAGGTTCACTTCGGAGAATACGAAGCATCTTTCGTACACTTCAATGCTGCATTGAAAGAGGATGAGTTTTACGCCATAAAGGCGATGAAACACCTTATTTACGCTGAAGCAGCCTGGACATACTGCCCTACGCGGATGGTCCTTGAGCCTATATTTCATGTTGTGCTTGGCGGAGAAGCTCTGTTTGTACGTTGAAGGCTCTGAAGTCCTCTGTTTATGCTGCTTTGCATCAATATGCTGCGTAGAGCTATCCAGCATATTTTTCATGCTTCTACAGTCACATGGAGAGGTCATGTGGGTTCACCCCGATCTTGCTCCAGAATTGATGTAGCATAAAATACCGTCTTCCACCATGACTAAGGGCAAGAAATCCAAACCCTGCTATATGGTTTTCCTCCCATCGGAGGAAGCTACAACAGGAACAACAAGGCCAGGCCTACCATATCAACGAGAGTACGATATTCCCGATGATGGTGCACTTCCAACAGTTGCACCCGCGACATCAGATCCGAGTATATTCCAGCCTCCAATAATGAACAAGTCTAAGTAGAAAGACACTCACTTTGACAAGACGCTACGCAAAGATTCATCCAAGGGGCTGGAAAAGCCCTACAACTTCGATATTTTGGCCCAGTTTGCCAACACTCCAGCGAAGTTGTCTCTATTTGTGCTTCTTCGACTCTCCAAAGACACTGGGGTCGCTATTAGTGAGGCATTATGAAATGCAGACACCTACTTGGTGCAGGTCAAACTGCCAACTAGAGATCCTGCTGCTTTTTCCTACTGCAATAATATTATGGAGGCGATACCCAGCATTACGTTCTCACAACTGGACATGTTATTGAAGAATAACCGACATAATTGTCCCCTGTATTATACAGGGTATATTGGTGCTATTTAGGTGGACCAGATGCATATCGACCCCGGTTCATCAATCAACATCATCCCGAGTAGTCTGCTTCAGACCTTAGGCATTCCGATGCATCACTTGGCAGCTACCAATACGGCTATCACTGGCTTCAATGCATGAAAGAGCTACCCTCTGGACAAGATTCGCCTGAAAATCTAGATCGGCAACTTGAAAATAGAGGTCACCTGCTACATCATTGACGTGGATGTATCCTACAACATTTTGCTCGGACGTCCATGGATACATGAATATAGGATCGTGTCATCAACCCAGCACCAATGCCTAAAGTACGTCGACGAACATGGCACGGTCAAAATGAAGTTTGCTGACGTTGACCCGTTCAAAGGGATTGAAGCCTACTACTTTGACTCGATCCTTTATAAACAGGTCTACCAAGATGGAGGTAGCAATGACGTCGATGGTGAGGCAGGGGCTGGGGCAACACCAGAAGATTCCTTAAGAGTCCGTCTAAAGGCACGCGCTCCCGACACAACCGCCCCTCTCATCGTAAAACTACGCAGGAAGGCACTCGAACCTCTGTCCGTCCGCCTTCTTAGGATGAATCGATCGCCGAAGGGAGATTCGACACTATCTACTACGTCTGAACCTTTGGTCGTTCACCTTCGCAGGCCGATTCAATCTCCGAAGGATGTTCCACTGCCTCCTACAATCTCCAACCCTCTGGTAGTAAGGCTGCACAGGGAACCTCCAAATCCGTCACTCACACTGGTGGTAGATCTTGGGAAATATGAGTTGGAGGAGTACATAGTTGCCCATGCTAATGCCCCTTCTCTTAACGATATAATTTTGGATGACGAGATACCTCATTTTATTAATAAAGGGATATCATTGAACTACTCCAAAGTTGCACACATAAGCACACTGTACTACATGGAGCATGGTCTAGGCCAACGCCTGTGGACGCAGGTGACTACTACCGATGCTGCAAACCGGATCTGTCCCAGCCAAGTTTCCTACTTCACAGTTCCAGCAAGGAGGAGGGGAGACAAACCCATCATCTTCGTCAGGGTTGAAGACCCCCGGTCCTTCATCCCGGAGGAACAAGAGCCAGAACCCGATACCGACAAAATACAACTCTACCAGTTCAATGGCCAAGCCAAACACCTCATCCTGAAGATGGGCTATGATCTTAAAAGAAATCAAGGTCTAAATTATGACAAAGGTCAACGACTTCCCGTACGCCTCGTTGCTTCGACATTCAAGTCCGAGGAACACTACTAAAAGACCAAGCATGTCTTAGGGTACGTTACGCCTCCTACAACCCCCGAAGGCTCGGATCAAGAAATGAGTTACACTCTCACTCTTCTGAGTCTTTCTCTTGGGACTCCGACGTCAGTATCAGAGAGATGCTCAAGCAAACATTGTATGCCAATATGGTGTCAGTTGACTCTGAGAAAGACAACAAAGATCCACTGAAACTCTTTGAAGTAGAACCATGGGCCCAATGCCTAGACTCACAATGGGAGATACGGTTCAAACAACGAGAACCTCCTACCGAGGACGAAGTCGTACAAGTCAATCTGGGTGACGAATCCTCCCCCAAACCTATCTTCATCAGCAAGAGTCTGACTGAGGATGAATAAGAATTCCTGCTATAGCTCGTCAGAGAATAGATTGATGTCTTTACCTGGAGCTATGAAGACATGCCAGGACTGGACCCCCAAATCATGGTCCACAAGCTCAATATCTTGCCGAACACTAAGCCTATCAAACAATAGCAACGACAGTTTCGGCCGAACATCATGAATGCCATCCAAGCTGAAGTCAATAAACTGATAGTGGCTTCGTCCGAGAAGAACAACATCCATATTGGGTAGCCAACATCGTGCCCGTCGTCAAAAAGAACAGGAAGATTCAGATCTATATTGACTTCCATGACCATAATGCGGCATGCCCTAAAGATGAATTTCCTTTTTTGATCACAGATATAATAATTGACAATACTTGTGGCTTCGATCGCATGTCCTTCATGGATGGATTCTTGGGCTACAATTAAATCAAGATGTCTCCTGATAATTCGAAGTATACATCGTTCTGAACGCCGATAGGAGTATACTTCTACACAGTCATACCCTTCGTCCTGAAGAACGTGGGTGCCACATACCAGCGAGCGATGAGCACCATCTTCTGTAAGCATCTAAGTAAGATGGTCGAATGTTACGTTGATGACTTCATCGTCAAATGTCGCTCCAAAGGTAATCACCTCAGGGACTTGAAGACTGTGTTCGACCTCATGCGTACGCACCAGCTTAAGATGAACTCTACCAAATTCTTACTGGGAGTCTCCATCGACAAATTCTTGGGCTTTATCATCACTTTCTGGGATATTCACATAAACCCTGACAAAAGTAAAGGAATTCTTGAGATAAACCAGCCAAAGAACCTCCGAGAACTCTACGACCTTCAAGGAAGACTTGCATATATCAGGAGGTTCATATCAACCCTGTCTGGGCATTGTCGGTCATTTACCCAGTTCTTAAAGTAAGGAGTCTCCTTTTTCTGGAATGAAGAATGCCAGCGCGCCTTCAACGACATCAAAAAATTCCTATCAAACCCTCAAGTGCTATTAGCCCTAGTCATGGGAAAGCCTTTCCTGCTCTATGTACGTGCAATGGACCACTCCCTCGGTGCCTTATTAGCCCAGAATAGTGATATAGGACATGAGCATGCCATCTATTATCTTAGCCGGATGATGGTTGGTGCAGAATGCAGGTACACCCCCGTTGAGAAGGAATGCCTTGCTCTTATATTCTCTATCCAGAAGACCCGGCATTATGTGGCTAGATAAACCATTCATGTAATCTCATAAGTCAATCCTCTCAGAGTCCTCATGACCAAACAAGGGGCACTTAGTTTCCACTTGGCTACCTGGGCAGTACTACAGTCTCCATACGACATGGTGTTTATTCCACAAAAAGTCATCAAGGGTCAAGCACTGGACGACTTCCCGGTGGCCCATCCGGTCCAAGAAATCTCGAAACTCTATGACGAGATTCCAGAGGAAGTCGCAGACTCCAACGCCGTGACAAATGCATTAGCCGTTTGGCGAATGTTCTTCAACGATGCTTCGAGAACAGGGCCCAAAGGCAACATCGTTGTGGGAGTCGGAATAGTATTGATCTCTCCATATGATCTGGTTATCAAACATACTACTCCCTCACTGATCCATGCTCCAACAATGTGGCAAAGTACAACGGTCTCATTATTGGAATTTAACTCGCTAAACAAGTAGAAGTTGACCACGTGGAAGCCTATGACAATTCTAAATTAATAATCAGCCAAGTTCGGGGTGAGTAAGTAGTTTGGCACAAAGACCTGATTCCTTACCACCAAGCTGCGCTTGGTATCATCTCGAGCTTCGAGGGATTCTTCATTGAGAACGTCCATCGGCTGCAAAAAATTGAGGCGAATGACCTAGCCGGACTCGCAGCCTCTCTAGCTATTCCAGCCAATACCCATGAACTGATCACCGTGGTTGGTCAGGAGCTGGTCTGCCCAAAAAATAACCTCTTCCTATGTCGAAGCTACTCAGTAGAGTCGGGCACTGACTCTCAAGACTGGAGACTTCCTTTAATCGACTATGCAGTCTATGGAATTCTCTCCGAGAACCCAAATGAGACCACTTCCATTATGAGACGTTCCCTCCGGTTCTACTATGATATGGCAACTAAAATACTTTATCGACGCTTATACGATAGTCTTCTGCTATGATGTCTATCGAATGCAGATGGCAAACAGACGCTTCGGGAAGCCGATGATGGCGGCTGTGGTACCCACCAACCCGGTCCAAAGCTGCATAACCGTCTCCGGCGTTTGGGCTACTATTGACCCATAATGGTAGCGGATGCCGTCGACTATACAAGAAAGTGCCAAGTGTGCCAAATTCATACAGACTTCATCCACCAACCCTTGGAGTTCCTACACCCGACTGTTGCTTCCTATCCATTCGAAGCCTGGGGTATGGACATTATTGGACCGAGTAGTCCACCTTCACCCAAGGGACATCAGTTCATCCTCGCCATCACCGGCTACTTTTTTAATTGGGCTGAATCAGTACCACTCGCGAAAGTCAAGAAGTCCAAAGTGATTAGCTTCGTCAAGCATCATGTCATATACTTTTTTGGCTTGCCAGGAAGGATCATCCATGATAATGGTCCACAGTTCGTAAGTCATGCATTCTACCAGTTCTGTGACAAAAATTAGATTTAGAATATAATATCGACTGCCTATAACCCAGTGGCAAATGGTCTGGCAGAAGCCTTCAATAAGACCATTATAAAGCTTCTCAAAAAGTTTGTGTCTTCCAATAAATACGACTAGAACAGTAAGCTGGGTGAATGCCTCTGGGCCTGCCGTACAACGGTCCGGACAGCTATTTGCAATATGTCTTTCTCTCTGGTGTATGGAAGCAAAACGGTCCTCCCACTCGAGATCCAAATTCCTTCACTCCGAGTGGCTCTCTCCAACCAATTAACTATCGACGACAATCACCATAGATGGCTACAAGGATTAAAAGCACTTGACAAAAAATGTCTCTTAGCTCAACAGTGTATTGAGCTATACCAAGCACGTCTCTCGGGAACCTTCAACAAACGGATGAAGAAGAGGACCTACCAAGTGAGTGATCTCGTCCTGACCGTAAGGAGGCCGATGGTTATGACCCACAAAATGGCCGACAAATTCTAACCCAAATGGGAAGGCCCATTTGTCGTAGAATCAATATTCTACAACGGCTCCTACCAGCTTGTGAAACCTAACGACGACTTACTTATGATGCCTATCAACAACAAGTCCCTGAAAAAGTACTACGTCTAAACTTGACTGGTACTCCCCTTATCACCAGTCGGACAATCAAGATGTACATCTCTATACCCTTAGTTCTTTATCCCAACAAGTGCCTTTGTACAATATTTGTCCCTTCTTTACCAATTTCTGTGAAATCCATTATATGTATCCAGGAGTCCTGGATATGCAACGGATGATGGACCCTTAAAGTCTCTCCAGTGGAGCGGTCCTCAGGTCCACCTGCACACTCCCGCAGTGACCACTCAATCCAATCTCTTTAGACGCTAGCCATGTTCATATTACCTCTGAGCTATCATCCCACCAATCTTCCTAGCGGAGCAACCCTCAGGTCTATATTCATTCTTGAATAGACCACACTTAGCAAATTACTCCTGAGCGAGTTGCTCGGATATTAGTTCACGTTCATATTACCTCTGAACTACTGTCCTAACATTTCTCCCCGACCGAGTTTGCCATGTCCATATTATCTCTGAGCAAATCTCCTGGGTCTTGGATATTGATCATCATGTCCACATTACCTCTGATATCGGTTATCATTTCCAGTTTTCACCCGTACCCACCAAGGTACACCAGCGGTGCTAAGTCCACAAAAACTACCACGTCCATATCACCTCTAGCAGGGCTTGTCTCAAACCCATTGCTTGCACTCAAAAAGCGCAGAAAAATAATGGGTCCACAAAAACCTATCACGTCTATATTACCTCTGATAGGTATTTTTTTCAAACTTATTACTTGCACTCTAGTGCGCAAGAAGTAGTAAGTCCACCAATGATCCCCTAGTAGGATATCCTCAACAAAAGCAAACATTCATGTCCATATTACCTTTGGCTCGCTTCTTTTTTCTTAAAAAATGTCGGGATCATACCTAACCTCTCGGTATGACTACCGATCAGCTCACATCTATGTTACCTCTGAGCTATCGTCCCCATGTCCTCCCCCAAGAGTTTGCCATGTTCATGTGACCTTTGAGCAAACCTCTCCCTATGACTATCATCAGTCATCATCTTAACTTATCACCCGTGCTTAATTTTAGGTACGCTAGCAGTGTTAAGTTCACAAAAACTGTTACGTCCATATCACATCTGGCAGGGCTTGTCTCGAGCCTATTGTTTGCACTCAAGGTGCGCAAGAAGTAATGGGTTCACAAAATCTATCATGTCCACATTACCTCTAATAGAGGTTGTTTTTGAACTTATTATTTATACTCAACGTGCACAACAAATAATAGGTCCACATAAGTCCCCCAGTGGGACATCCTAGACAGGCTACGATATTGTACCACATCCATATTATCTCTAGTACAGTCTCCAAAGCTTACGTAAATAATTACAAATGAATGTAATAAATTTTATTTCTTTCTATGGAGAGAAATATGAGACAAAACTATATTCGAGGGGTTGTCAAGACCCCAGGCTCGAAGGCAAAAAGGGAATACAAAATACGGAAGTAGAACTATGGGTACTATGAGTCGGAGCACAACTCGGCTATCCGCCCACAGAGACGGACAATGTAGCCATCTAGGCGCACTTTGGCCTGACGCTCAACCTCTCTGGCTATGACCTCAGGATCCTTGTAACAAATATAGGACTCATATCGGTCATCAAGCTTTTGCACTATGACTTCAATACCGGCCATATTCTTCGCAACTTGGCTTGTCTTGGTGAGGATGGCCTCCTCTTCTTGCTGGGCCTCTTAGAGTTGGTTCCCCAACACATCAAGCTTGGACTGGAGTTATCGAATCTCCTCATTCAGGTCCTTATTCCCAGTAAGACATCCCTCCCTGAGGTTATCGAACTGACTGTGCTCCTCATGCAACTTCAGGAGGTCATGCTGCAGGCCTTCCTTAGACGAAGCAAAAAAGGCCTTCTCTGCCTCCAGCCTCGTCGAGAACTCGGTATTCTCATGGGATATCAGTATCCCCATGTCTACCTGCTGGTGTTGCCATAATTTTGTCAGGCATCATTCCACTTCTGCCACTTTCTGGTCTTGGAGGTCCGTCGTCTGTTCCAGACCAGGAATGCTTTTCAGGGAATTTGCCTGGACCTTGCCAAAGCATTTTGCCCAGTCAAAGGACCTATCCCGCTCTAATATACTTTGAACTCCCTGCCTCAGAAACATATAAAAGCCTCTAAGGGAAATCTTGACATTTTCCTTAATCACCTCCAATGTTGCCGGAGTCAAAAGGCGGTTGAATGGAGGAATATGCAACTACAGGTGCAAAAGGCCGTATAACATCGCTCGATAACTACGAAGGTGAAGTGGTAGCAGAGGAGCAACTAGTGGAATGACTCACGTTCCAGTCCTTCATAGCTACATGAAAGGCCCGGACACTCGGCAGCTGAGCAAGAGAAAGTTGGCCGGTAGTACGACTTGTGGTGGGAGTATCAGGATGCCTCGCTGCTTCAATACCCGCTGGCACATCAACCCCGGACAGTGTTACAGTAGTTTCGGAGGATGACTCAGCGACCGTAGTGCAAGAAACATCGAGGACAACCTCCTCAGGATGGTTAGGAACCACACTATCCAAAGGGGCTTCGACAGCAGCATCCCCAGCAACAACAAGGGGATGAAGCACCTTCACACTAAAGGGACTAGCCACGGACTCAACAGGGTAACCCTTGCCACCAGAAAAGCAAAAAAGGGACTCGGACCTCCCCCTAATGAGCTTATTACCCTCTTCTTCCGCGATGCCTTCCTCTGCGGCCATATCCATGACCTTCAGGGGAGAGGTTGGATATGCAGAACCAGAACAACCAATAATTAACTTAGCCCGAAGAATGCGAAGCTGAAGCCAAAAAATCTCTTCTCTAGAAAAGTTGCATAATAACATACCTGGAGAAGAAAATTGGACCTGACGCTCGTCCAGAGTGGTCCGAACTTCCTCAGGATCATCCAAAGACGGAGGAAGTGGCCGACAACTCCCCCGAGATATAACCACCAAAGCCCTCGGGAACAGATTCTACGACCTCGGTCCCAGGAGAAGCAATCCCTTTATCAGGCTGTACATAAGATACCTCGACGACCATAGGGCGTTGGTGTCGGCCCTCTCCTCCCGTGTCTATAAATTTTTAAAAAGACCAGAACAAAGATATTTATAGAGGGGACCAAGAATAATTAAGCTAAGTGGTTGCACGAATACTGCCTCACCATATGGAATAAACTCTGGGTTAGAAGCCACCAGAGTCAGGGGTCCTGCCTCCTCTGCCTCTTCTCACATTACTTCTTCTTTGCCCCCCTGACCGGGGGGCCTTGATAGTAACCTGCTTCCTATAGTGCAGCCTTGTAGCACGGATGGTCCATGCCTTCTCTTTTTGGACGGTTGGCTTCATATCGGGAGGTCCTGTGCTTTAGTGGAGAGCTCACTGGAGGCGAGGGGTCATAGGAAGCATTCTCTTCCCCCATCGTTGAGTCAGAGTAGACAAGCACAGCCTTCCCTCTGCCTCTTCCCTGACCTTTCTTGGACTCCCTGCATTGAGACTTCAGCTTGGTACCCTCGATAAAGCTAGTATCCCGGTCAAAGCCCGGTGGAGGCACATTCACAGCCACGTGAAAGAGAGCCGCTTTATGGAGGATATGCGCAGGAATATTAGCATCGGGCAGGGTGAATCAGACCTGAGTATTGGTAGCAAAGTAATAGTCCTAGGCTTGAGTTTCATCAAGAACTGCCTTCAAAGCTAAGCCATGGGCTCGGGTTGCTCAACATAAGCTGGCTATATCCAAATTGACGAGCAAACCTACTCGGCAGGTAAGGTTATAAGAAGATGAGGTTTCGATTTTGATATACTAAATGGGAAGGTCAGATGGATAGTAACTAGCAAAGGAGCTTTGGGGATAGAACCTGACGGTCGACACCACCATTATATTGCAACCTATTTATTTCGTCTTTTGTGAACTTCGGGACCGAGACAAAGAATAAATAGTCCGCTATACGGGCAATTGTATGCTGACAGACAGAAACCTCAGTATGAACCCAGGGCATCCTACCATACTGACGAATGAAAGCATCGGCCTCTGTCGTCGTCCCCTCAACTCTAGGATGCATCAAAGATGGGTAGTGCATTAACAACCAATCTATTAGATAATGGTAGGGCATCTCAACTCGGTTGAAATCTTCAGGACTGCCATATTCCATTACTTTGCTCGTGAAAGTATGGAGCATGTGATGGATTCTATAGACCATCGCTGGGAATAAAGCTAGCTGATGGTCAAAAACCAACTTCGTAGCATGGAGGATGAGATTACGGCTAGTCCTCTGGATCAACCCAGAGTCCCCCGGGACTACACAAGTGCACAACCATATCATCAAAAATCCAATAAGCACAGTCTTATCAGACAGTAGCTGGGCGTCTTGGTAGAAGTAGCTGAAGGTATCACCGAAGCTACCAAATACCTCGCCAGATGTGGTCGTTCTCTTTGTACCGCGCATTAGGTCATCGACACTATTCGGGGTTTGAGGGCTCCGAACGATGACCCGATCCAAAGTTTCAATGTCGGAGGAAATGGAACCAGGCCTTAGTATGTGGTAACGTTGCCTCCGTGCTTCTGTCCTTCTTCTTCAAAATTTGCTGGCAAGTGCTATGATGGCACAATAATTTCCATTATACCATGATAAATCCTGGATACTGCTCCTCTAACTCCTTAAATTCCTCATTATCGGGCATGTACTCCTCATACGGCTCGCTATCCCAGGGCAACCGTGAGACATCATACATCTCGTGGAGGGCAAGTCCCATCTCCCCACCAGAAGTAAAGAAGGTCCTGGTACGACAGTTGTATATCTCAGTTAAAGCACACAAAACTTTGGGTTATTCTTCTCCAAACCGTAACAGGAATCCCTGATGGCGTTGTAGAGGTTGGCCTCCTTCAAGGGTTGCTCGTACTTCTCTAACACCCACATGGTCAAATTTACCCAAGAAGATGAATGGTGCACCCAGTTGAGCAAGCATATTTTCCCCTTGGGATAAGACCCCTTGTCGGCAAGCTTGTTCAAAAAAGTGTCAGCTCCGTAGATACGAACATTCGGCCCCATTTTACTGGTTAGAGCACCCAGTTCCAACCCGCGAAGAGAATAAGAAAATGATTCCTTAGCCACTGCTTCTCTCTTTAGTTTAGAGTTAAAATGAATGCGGTCGATTTGAGCTCCCTTTTGATCTGGGGTCAGGGTACCCAATATCTTCCTTGGGTGGGACACCATATTGAAGGCCGAAAAAGGCAAGTGGCTCTCTATTGTAGGAATATAAATCTTTATCCACCAGAGGAGAAGGTTCAGCTCTCATTTTTCTTCAATACCTTAGTATCCGAGATAGTGAGAGAATCTCCAATAGGAAGATGGGCTTTCAAATGAGAAACGTCCTTCGAACCCTCAATCGGCCCAGAGTTCAGCTGGATAAGCAGATAGAATAAAGACTGGTCCATGATTAACTTTATTCTTATCTCAGATTGACCCTTATTTATCTAGGCCTAGACATTTTTTACTATGTAGTCGAACCTTACACCCAGTGCGGCCTGGGCATGACACACAAGCACCTCCCCTGATGGAGACATAGGTAAAGTCATTGCAAAACCAGAAACAAAAAATATTCAGAGCCCTCAGGATGGCATGTATATCAAAAATAAACTTGAGATAATGGGACGTATATGACTCATGCAGTCGAGCCACGAAAAGGAACTTCATGCGGCCTGGTCGCAACAGGGCCTCCATGCGGTCAAGTAAAGACCAGCGCATGCGGCCAAAGTAAGACCCGTGTATAAAACATGCGGCATGGTCATATCGACGGTTCTGCACATGTGCTAATCATGCAACGTACCATGTCTAAAGTGTCCAGGCATCTGTACTAAAAAAAATCTGTCACCAGGAATGGACATTTGAACATCCTCGTAAAAAGGGGAAGAATCCTTATTGGTGCTAGATGCGAAAGTCGGGCGCTTCCCCTTATCAATCTTCTTCGCTAGAGCAGAGGACGAAGCTTTAGGCGCCATGGCAAATGGTTGGAGGAGGTGATCAGAGCAGGAAAAGAGACACAGATAAAAGGAGGGGATAAATCAACAGAGAAAAAAAGGTTCTTTTTTCTCCTTGACACTCATATTTATAGGTGGCCAAAAGAGATAATAACAGCCCACTCAGTTCCCGCGGTAAGCTGTCAGCCTCTACGGTGGTTGGGTTCTCGAGACGGCCTTACCTTCGTAACCGTCAAACTTGGGATCCGCGTCAGGAGATGGGTCAGAATCCAAAAAGAGATCTGCTCCAAAATTGAAATAAATATGTCAGTTAAATATAGAAGTGACAGCCTGGAAGCGCTCGTCCATGAGGCCCAACATCCATGCGGCTGAACATCCATGCGACCAAAGTGCTTTTCCTCCGTGCTTCTTATTCAAAGTATTTCAAATTTGATAATTTAAAAAATTTGAAGGGGGTCCTGTAGAAGCATGAAAAATATGCATCTATGTGACCAACAAGCCATGCACCCCAAAGTAAAGCACGAAAGAGATCGGGCCGCAGAATCAACATGCAGCCCAATAAGGTTACATCCATGCGTCCCAATCAGCCAAAACAACTTTGGCCACAGATGGACCTGACGTAACATTCTTTCAACAAGATCATCTCTGACGCAGAATCCAAACAAAAAGGTTTTTTTATTGCTTCAAAAGACGTAAACAGACTAAACGACATAAGTCTCACGTCAGTGTAGAATATCACTCTCGATGGGGTGAAGCACCATATGGATAGCCAACAAGGTCCTCATGCGTGCCAGACTCTACGCGGCTCTATGAAGTCCCAGAATCCATGTGGTCCCATAAGTCTCTGGCCCCATGTGTCCCAGGTTCCATGCGTTCCATGTGTCTCTGTCCCTATGCGTCCCAGACTCCATGCGTTCCATACGTGTCTGGCCCCATGTGTCCCAGACTCCATAAGTTCCATGTGTCTCTAGTCCCGTACTTCCCAGACTCTATGCATTTCAAGCGTCTATATCTTCATGCATCCCAGACTCCAAGGGTCCCATGCGCCTCGGGCCACATGCGTCCCAGACTTCATGAAGACCAAGTCTTGCCGTTATAACTGAAGTAGCCCTCTCCAACCAAGTACGGGCCACGTGTCAAAATTTACCGAGTTATGCACACCAAGGATGAGAACCTCCCAGATCTTCAGTAACAAAAAATATCAATAAGCGCCCACATGTCATCTTAGCCTACTCACAGCTACAACTGTACCTTATTAAGAAGGTACACGTGGTACCCTCTAGCATCCATGTAGCCTAACATATACGCGCCGAGGATGACTATATATACCAGGGTGACATGTCCAACAAACACACACAGAGAGAGACACACAAACAAATAAAGAGACACAGACAAAGAGGGAGAGGAGGAACAGAGAGAATATAGATGTTTGATAATAAACGGAAGAAATAAATCTAGGTTTATACGAAACCCTTTCTTAGGTTTACAAACAAGTACTATTAATCCTATATGAGGATGTTAAGTACAAAATTTAATCTGGATAAATATTGCTATAGGAGTCTGATCTGCGGTCGATCACTTTGTCCCTTGGACCACATGATGATGAAGAAGTGCTGTAGAAGAAGAAGCTTCAAAGATTGCAAAGGGGAGTGGATGCTTGATGCCAAAATCGTCGATCACTGCTCTCTGTCTATGCTATGGATTCTTCTCTCTCAAAGAATCAATCTTCGACCTTGGAATTTGCGACCTTTTCTTTGACCCTCTGACTTCTATTCTCCAAAATTTTGACCCTGGACCTCTGTCAATAGGGGTCTCTATTTATAGGGTTTTAGTGACAGTAGCTGTCTAGTCGGCGTAGAAGCCGGACAGTGGAGAGTATGACAGTTTTTACGCGACGGTTATAATAACTGCCACCCACGTATAGATGACCTTCTGAATCTGCATGTGACGCGTGTCCCATGATGAGAAAATGCGTATAACTGCTGTGAAGATCACGACATGCAAGCCACGTAGGTAACTGCCCCTTGCGTAGAAAAGGTTAGCGTAGAAGCCAATAACTGTCACCATGGCGTAGAAGCCAAATAGTTGTCAGGTTGGCATAGAAGCCAAGTGGTTGTCGAGTCGGCATAGAAGCCAAATAGGCGTAGAAGCCTTGTAGGCGTAGAAGCCTGATGCTGCATGGATAGGTAGCTAGCGTAAAAGATAGCTTATCCTCCTTCCTTGACTGAGGTCTTGAGTGTATTCTGGACCAAATAGCCTTATCACGCACAAATGCAAATATAGCCTGAGTTGGCGTATTCCAAGGAGATAGCATACGACGTACTCCTTATAGCTAAAAATAGCCCAATGGCGTATTTCAAGGAGATAGCGTACAGCGTGCTCCTATAGCTGAAAATAGCCTGATGGCGTAATATGCAGAGGTGATGATATGGACATATTTATCGTAATTATGGCTCGTCCAGTCTTTGAAAATATAACCAAATCTCATGCATTAAATACAGAGATCTGCCCCCATTCTGTGCATTAAATGCAGAGACGTGCCTCAAGCTCTGTACGAAGAGCAGCTTTTGACGTGACAGTTTGTTTTGTCTTCTGCTGAGCGTAAAAGCTCATATCTGCCTGTGTAAAACTAGGTAGCGTATTCTCTTGTATGCGTAAAAGTACTTTATATCAAGAAAATATCACTAAACGATGGTTTGGGTCTCTGTGCCGAATCATTATTACAGCCGTCGTCTGGATAGTTGTGTAGTACTCTTTGTTAGGAGTCAGGTTCACTGCATGATCTGACAAGTTCATTCGAGGAATACGAAGAGTTCCCCGTACGACTTCCCACTTCATTAAAAGCGAGTATGTTTTACGCCAAAGTAGCGATGTAACAACCTTTTTACGCTGAAGCAGCCTAAAAATACTGCATTACGCGGATTGTCCTGGGGCTTATATTTTACGCTGTACTAGCGATGAAGCCCTGTTGTACGCCGATGGCTCTGAAGTCATATTTTACGCCGCCCAGCACTAAAATACTGCGTATAACTCTACATCGTATTTTTTATGCTTCTACAAGATCCCCTTCAAAGTTTTTAATTTTCTCGTAATTTGAAACACTTTGAATGAAGCATGAAACAGTCAAGTCTGACTCGTTCCTCGAGGCTGATTTCTTGGCAGATTTTTGGGGATTTGTTGGGATTCGGTGTGTTCTCTTTTGCCTATAAAAAGGCTGATGAGTTAACTTGTTCTTCCCATATTTCCTTCATCACACAGAGATGATTGCCGGAGTTCATCGGGTCGACTTGAGGAAGAAGAAGATCATGCTCTTCCAGCATGTAAGGAGCCAAAAAAGAAGGCATCTTCGAGCAAATGTCCTCTACAACGATGGATCATGGAAGGATATCATAGCTTCCTTTGCTCGGGATAATCAGCAACTTCATATGGCGATTCATCCAGGAGAGAGGAAGGGTCACATTCGACCATACATCTTGCAAGCTGTATTTTCTCTCGCCGTTGGTGGACGAGGGCAGACAAACTAGTCCTGTCTTCCAGTACTGAGTTGGGTCTAACACCTCAACTCAATCTGTCATGGCGTATGGAGGATGGGATCTTGAATAATTTAGACAAGCCCAGTTGTGTATCCTGTCACGCCCCAATCTCCCGCGAGCTCGATCGTCCCCGCTGAACATGAATCACCATGTTACAGCTCTCCCGTAGGACAATCGTTCTCATCGGGACGTGATGCCGTGCAAGCCTAAAGTGCGCTTGCACAAGGCCAAAGCTTTGATACAAGGGCAAGTAAGCTATTCTATACTAAAGCAGCGACACATAACATTGCAGAAAAGTGAAGAACTCAATGGCATATGAAAAATAGTCTCTTTTATTGATAATCGAAAGTGTTACAAGTGGTACATGGCCGAGATTATAATTCGCTCAAGCACTCTTCTCTCGATTACAATAACACCGTTTCATACATTATGTCCCTCTATCTGAAAGCAGCTCAAAGCAGGTACAAACTCGATGCAGCTCGAGGCATCGACTCTAGATTTCTGGCTCCTTGGGATGAGGCACGGCTATCGCTTCCTCAGACGGACGAGCACCTGAGAACAAGCAAACTGTTGGTGGGTCAGCACTTTATACAAGTACTGGTGAGATAAAGCAACTGAACAGAAGCTACACCCCCTGAAACCCACACTAAGTATCATGTGGCAAAACATTGCATTACTAGTAATCTTGCTAGTTTTACTTAGGTTCTTTACATGCAGTCCTAGCAGAGTCATATTACATTGTTTGGAAACATTCTTTGAAAACATAATCAAACAACCAATCAATCGAGGCAACCAATTCAAGCACGAGGAATCCTGTTCGGGTGTGCGCAGCGTGTTCGGTGAACTATATGCACGGATTCTAGGGACAGGCAGCGTTTAGGGACTATCATTCAAGCACACAAGTTAATTATCAATCAGAGGTCGGTCCCCGAGTAACTCAGGATCGGTAGCGGTAATCCAGCTAACCAATGACTCCTTTATCTGATGCTATTAGCAGCTGTGACTCATGGTTGCACATTACTGCCGAAGCAGCCGTAGCCAAGGTTCAGCTCTGCACTAATAGCCATTGTCCGACCGAATACAATGCATGAAACGCTAACAGGTGGTCTCTACGATGCAGACAAAATAAATAAGCAAGCTTATGTATAAACTGATATTTCTTACCCATGGCCGAACGGTTATCCCTGCAGCAGACATACAAGTTAGCAACAATTGCATAAACATATATGTTTTACCGTTCTTTAGTTCCCTGTCCGTCTCTGCATCAAACAGTTAGGTATGTAAGAAGGCTAGCCTAGCATGCTCCCTAACGACCTGAATGCAGCTTATCTCCATACACTTCTCTAATGCAGACTCGACTCTTCTCAACAGAAGCACCGCCTCCCTCTAATAGCCACGCCCCCCAAGATCCCGAAGGACGGATCCTCAGGGCGCACTATTAGTCTCACCCCATCGCATCACCATCCTCCCTTCCAATATCCACGCCCCGAGCTCAGGGCGCGTTATCGGTCTCCCACATATCGTTTGTCCCCCATCCACCGCAAGCACCCACATGTCTCTTGTCTCTATCACAACAGCACACAACATGACAAGCATTTACTCTCACATCGAAACAAGCATTCAAGACAAGCCATATAAACACGATGACAAGCAAACATATAAACGATCTTTTAGTTGAGACTAGCATGGCACGGGTCTATTATCACATCAAGTAAAACATGCAGTTCTATCTTCTTAGCATAGCAAGGGTTCTATTTCATTTCGGACAAGCATACATATTCTCTTAGCTAGGCAGCATATTTGTTTCAGTGACAAGCTATGTGAGTTCTCTTGTTAGCATGCTGAGTCGGTTCTATCATTTTCTTATGAAAACATTTCTTCTTAAGCAAATAAGCATTTAAAACTCAGATTCATTATTAAGTCGTGCAAGAATCAGAGAATGCAGTTCTGCCCACTCACCTTGATTAATCGGTCGGGAACTCTCCGAGAAAACTTTCGTTAGAGCAAGCAAGGCCATCTCACTTATACATAGCGTCGACGCGAAGCGGAACGCTACATACTTACCCACCAATAAAGAGTTTTGTCCTCAAAACTCAAGGAGAAACAAACGAAATCACAAAGCAGCGATAGTCCTCATCCCTCACCATCACAAATCAAAACTCTAGCAATCCTGAAATCTACAAATCACATCTCAAGCAATGAAAACAAATCCAAAAAACTTTTGCCGGCAACTTTGAGAATATTTATGGACTCATTGTATGGAACGTTCGTTGCATCTCACATCAGGCACATCTCAGAGTTGGAAGCAACGGAATGGGCAAAGAATCGAGTCGCTCTGATACCATTATGTCACGCCCCAATCTCCCGCGAGCTCGATCGTCCCCGCTGAACGTGAATCACCACATTACAGCTCTCCCGCAGGACAATCGTTCTCATCGGGACGTGATGCCGTGCAAGCCTAAAGTGCGCTTGCACAAGGCCAAAGCTTTGATACAAGGGCAAGTAAGCTATTCTATACTGAAGCAGTGGCACATAACATTGCAGAAAAGTGAAGAACTCAATGGCATATGAAAAATAGTCTCTTTTATTGATAATCGAAAGTGTTACAAGCGGCACGTGGCCGAGATTACAATTCGCTCAAGCACTCTTCTCTCGATTACAATAACACCGTTCCATACATTATGTCCCTCTATCTGAAAGCAGCTTAAAGCAGGTACAAACTCGATGCAGCTCGAGGCATCGACTCCAGATTTTCGGCTCCTTGGGATGAGATACGGCTATCGCTTTCTCAGATGGACGAGCACCTGAGAACAAGCAAACTGTTGGTGGGTCAGCACTTTATACAAGTACTGGTGAGATAAAGCAACTGAACAGAAGTTACACCCCCTGAAACCCACACTAAGTAATCATGTGGCAAAATATTGCATTACTAGTAATCTTGCTAGTTTTACTTAGGTTCTTTACATGCAGTCCTAGCAGAGTCATATTACATTGTTTGGAAACATTCTTTGAAAACATAATCAAACAACCAATCAATCGAGGCAACCAATTCAAGTACGAGAAATCCTGTTCGGGTGTGCGCAGCGTGTTCGGTGAACTATATGCACGGATTCTAGGGACAGGCAGCGTTTAGGGACTATCATTCAAGCACACAAGTTAACTATCAATCAGAGGTCGGTCCCCGAGTAACTCAGGATCGATAGCGGTAATCCAGCTAACCAATGACTCCTTTATCTAATGCTATTAGCAGCTGTGACTCATGGTTGTACATTACTGCCGAAGCAGCCGTAGCCAAGGTTCAGCTCTGCACTAATAGCCATTGTCCGACCGAATGCAATGCATGAAACGCTAACATGTGGTCTCTATGATGCAGACAAAATGAATAAGCAGGCTTATGTATAAACTGATATTTCTTACCCATGGCCGAACGGTTATCCCTGCAGCAGACATACAAGTTAGCAACAATTGCATAAACATATATGTTTTACCGTTCTTTAGTTCCCTGTCCGTCTCTGCATCAAACAGTTAGGTATGCAAGAAGGCTAGCCTAGCATGCTCCCTAACGACCTGAATGCAGCTTATCTCCATACACTTCTCTAATGCAGACTCGACTCTTCTCAACAGAAGCACCGCCTCCCTCTAATAGCCACGCCCCCCAAGATCCCGAAGGACGGATCCTCAGGGCGCACTATTAGTCTCACCCCATCGCATCACCATCCTCCCTTCCAATATCCACGCCCCGAGCTCAGGGCGCGTTATCGGTCTCCCACATATCGTTTGTCCCCCATCCACCGCAAGCACCCACATGTCTCTTGTCTCTATCACAATAGCACACGACATGACAAGCATTTACTCTCACATCGAAACAAGCATTCAAGACAAGCCATATAAACACGATGACAAGCAAACATATAAACGATCTTTTAGTTGAGACTAGCATGGCACGGGTCTATTATCACATCAAGTAAAACATGCAGTTCTATCTTCTTAGCATAGCAAGGGTTCTATTTCATTTCGGACAAGCATACATATTCTCTTAGCTAGGCAGCATATTTGTTTCAGTGACAAGCTATGTGAGTTCTCTTGTTAGCATGCTGAGTCGGTTCTATTATTTTCTTATGAAAATATTTCTTCTTAAGCAAATAAGCATTTAAAACTCAGATTCATTATTAAGTCGTGCAAGAATCAGAGAATGCAGTTCTGCCCACTCACCTTGATTAATCGGTCGGGAACTCTCCGAGAAGACTTTCGTTGGAGCAAGCAAGGCTATCTCACTTATACATAGCGTCGACGCGAAGCGGGACGCTACATACTTACCCACCAATAAAGAGTTTCGTCCTCAAAACTCAAGGAGAAACTCACGAAATCACAAAGCAGCGATAGTACTCATCCCTCACCATCACAAATCAAAACTCTAGCAATCCTGAAATCTACAAATCACATCTCAAGCAATGAAAACAAATCCAGAAAACTTTTGCCGGCAACTTTGAGAATATTTATGGACTCATTGTATGGAACGTTCGTTGCATCTCACATCAGGCACATCTCAGAGTTGGAAGCAACGGAATGGGCAAAGAATCGAGTCGCTCTGATACCATTATGTCACGCCCCAATCTCCCGCGAGCTCGATCGTCCTCGCTGAACATGAATCACCACATTACAGCTCTCCCGCAGGACAATCGTTCTCATTGGGACGTGATGCCGTGCAAGCCTAAAGTGCGCTTGCACAAGGCCAAAGCTTTGATACAAGGGCAAGTAAGCTATTCTATACTGAAGCAGTGGCACATAACATTGCAGAAAAGTGAAGAACTCAATGGCATATGAAAAATAGTCTCTTTTATTGATAATCGAAAGTGTTACAAGCGGCACGTGGCCGAGATTACAATTCGCTCAAGCACTCTTCTCTCAATTACAATAACACCGTTCCATACATTATGTCCCTCTATCTGAAAGCAGCTCAAAGCAGGTACAAACTCGATGCAGCTCGAGGCATCGACTCTAGATTTTTGGCTCCTTGGGATGAGACACGGCTATCGCTTTCTCAGACGGACGAGCACCTGAGAACAAGCAAACTGTTGGTGGGTCAGCACTTTATACAAGTACTGGTGAGATAAAGCAACTGAATAGAAGCTACACCCCCTGAAACCCACACTAAGTAATCATGTGGCAAAATATTGCATTACTAGTAATCTTGCTAGTTTTACTTAGGTTCTTTACATGCAGTCCTAGCAGAGTCATATTACATTGTTTGGAAACATTCTTTGAAAACATAATCAAACAACCAATCAATCGAGGCAACTAATTCAAGCATGAGGAATCCTGTTCGGGTGTGCGCAGCGTGTTCAGTGAACTATATGCACGGATTCTAGGGACAGGCAGCATTTAGGGACTATCATTCAAGCACACAAGTTAACTATCAATCAGAGGTCGGTCCCCGAGTAACTCAGGATCGGTAGCGGTAATCCAGCTAACCAATGACTCCTTTATCTAATGCTATTAGCAGCTGTGACTCATGGTTGTACATTACTGTCGAAGCAGCCGTAGCCAAGGTTCAGCTCTGCACTAATAGCCATTGTCCAACCGAATGCAATGCATGAAACGCTAACAGGTGGTCTCTATGATGCAGACAAAATAAATAAGCAGGCTTATGTATAAACTGATATTTCTTACCCATGGCCGAACGGTTATCCCTGCAGCAGACATACAAGTTAGCAACAATTGCATAAACATATATGTTTTACCGTTCTTTAGTTCCCTGTCCGTCTCTGCATCAAACAGTTAGGTATGCAAGAAGGCTAGCCTAGCATGCTCCCTAACGACCTGAATGCAGCTTATCTCCATACACTTCTCTAATGCAGACTCGACTCTTCTCAACAGAAGTACCGCCTCCCTCTAATAGCCACGCCCCCCAAGATCCCGAAGGACCGATCCTCAGGGTGCACTATTAGTCTCACCCCATCGCATCACCATCCTCCCTTCCAATATCCACGCCCCGAGCTCAGGGCGCGTTATCGGTCTCCCACATATCGTTTGTCCCCCATCCACCGCAAGCACCCACATATCTCTTGTCTCTATCATAATAGCACACAACATGACAAGCATTTACTCTCACATCGAAACAAGCATTCAAGACAAGCCATATAAACACGATGACAAGCAAACATATAAATGATCTTTTAGTTGAGACTAGCATGGCACGGGTCTATTATCACATCAAGTAAAACATGCAGTTCTATCTTCTTAGCATAGCAAGGGTTCTATTTTATTTCGGACAAGCATACATATTCTCTTAGCTAGGCAGCATATTTGTTTCAGTGACAAGCTATGTAAGTTCTCTTGTTAGCATGCTGAGTCGGTTCTATCATTTTCTTATGAAAACATTTCTTCTTAAGCAAATAAGCATTTAAAACTCAGATTCATTATTAAGTCGTGCAAGAATCAGAGAATGCAGTTCTGCCCACTCACCTTGATTAATCGGTCGGGAACTCTCCGAGAAGACTTCCGTTGGAGCAAGCAAGGCCATCTCACTTGTACATAGCGTCGACGCGAAACGGGATACTACATATCCTTCCGCCATTAATTATTTTCTTGTTCATCAACTATGGAAGTCTATGAACTGCTGTTGAAGACAAAAAAGATCTCTACCAATACGAGAACCTGGCAGAACAGACTCTTGGTGTGATCCTAAATGAAAATGAGAAATCCTTTGTAGACGAGATTTCCCTCATATGTAATCATATAATCATGAAGATGAAAAACCCTTTGTAGACTGGATTTCACTCATATGTAATCATGATTAATAAAATTGTCTTCTTTTACGCATCTGATGATTTGCCATATTCTTTGCTATGATGAAGTCTGAATATGTGTAGCTTTGACACGTCTGAAAAATTTTATGCCGACTCTGATAAAAAGAGTATTTGATCTCGTCTCGTCTTTTACGCGTAACTGAGGACACATAAAAAATTGCTTAGCATTTAAGTCGAATATCCGAACTGTCATGCTGTTTTGAACGAGAAATTGCATAGAATTATGAACTTGTCACTTCTCTAATAAGAAGAATTCTTGTTCAGACCATCATCTTCAAGAATAATTTCCCAAAAATCCCTTGAAATAGGGCGAGAAATGGTTGTCAAAACTGAGTCGCCATCTTGAACTGTAGAGGAAATATTCAGACTGGATTCTGGATGAATTTCCAATCGACCCAAGAAGAAGAGTCATTTTCAATGCTGAACTCTGTATACTTTGGCTACTTGGGATATTTTGAGGCCAAGAAGGAGCATCTTCTGCATGAACCCTTGTGATTGGCCGCTTTGAGAATTTGTTCAGATATACGCATACTCTGGCCTGCGTATTTTAAGATATGCGAAAAGTCATAGATCTGTTGTGTAGATGAGCATAAAATTGTAAGTTTGTAGCCTCTTGAGCGTAAAAGCTGCTGAGCATAAGAGCATCCGGACGTAAAACTGTAGATTTATAGCCTCTGAAAAGAAAACTTCCGAGCGTGAAGTCGTAGATTTGTCACCTCTGAGCGTAAAAAGCTTCTGAGCGTGAAATCATAGATTTGTAGCCTCTGAGCGTGAAGTCGTAGGTTTGTAGCCTCTCGAGCGTAAAATCTACCGAGCGTAAAAGCATCCGGGCGTAAAACCATAGACTTATAGCCTCTGAGCGTAAAACCGTAGATTTGTAGCTTTCCGAGCGTAAAAAGCTCCTTGGCGTAAAATTACGAATATGCTCTACACGAAAACTTTTTGAATTCGCTGACTGTCCGCCTTCCCTGAATAATAGGCTGACGTAGTCCCCAATCATAACCGAATATTAAATATTGGATTTGTTTAGGGATTTGAGGAGTTTATCTGAACTCTATAAATACCCCAAGGCCTTCAGAGAAAAACTTTTCATCTGTCTTTTGCAAAAGAAAACCTTCGTCTCTTTGAGTACTCTCCTTCGTTTCTTCTCTGAGCATTCTGAGTTTTTAGCAATGGCACCAAAACCAATCTCCTCCTCTATGGGAAAGAAGGCTGCCTCCTCTTCTTGCTCCTCTGCCCAAGCAAGAGCGACTCCCATCGGACAGGGCGAACCTCGCTCTGAACGAAGTATCCCACCATCAAGCTGTGCACCGGGCATTATAGGTAAAGCTTTTGGGACGACAAGAACGAAGAAAACCCTTCGCACACGTTGTACGTAAACGCGCTAGGTCATCTTCTGTGCTGAACGCCTCTTCGTGGAAGATGATGCACAGAGATGTTTCATCTTTTACGCCCACATTTCTAATGTGTTAGCGTAAAAACTCCATATTTTTGCAGTTTGGCGTAAAAGCTTTGACTGTCAAAATTTGGCGTATACTACAAATTTTGGGTGTTACGCTCTGGATGAAAACTCCAGCATAATAACTCAAACTTTGTCAATCTGGCGTAAAACATAGACTGTCAGATTTTTGTGTATACTGCCAATCTTGAATTTTATGCCTTGGAATGAGATTCCAGCGTAAAAACTCAAGTTTTTACAGTCTTGGCATAAAATCACAGACTATTGCTCTTTGGCATAAGCTGCAAGATTGTGAGGTCTAGTATAGAAACTGACATATTTTTCTTGCACTTTGTATTTAACTTGCAGATATCTCCGTTGGCTGAGGTGATGTGTTCTGCTGCTGGGATGCTGAACTTCAATTACTTGGAGGATTTGTCCCACGTGACATTTCCTATTTCCGGACCCCAGTATCCTGAAGGAAAGGGAATCCTGATATTGTCTCAAGGAGAGCGAATGCTGTTGAGCATGATCAACGGAGAACCCCTGACGTATATAGACGGGGCAAAATACATAAAACCAGCTTTCCTCTTCAGGGATATGATCGATAAACAATCCCAGACGAAGCCCAAGAAGGAAGACTGGGTTTTTACTGTTGGGGGCATGGTCATATACCTGCCCAAGATGCTGAGAGATTACCCTATCTCGGCATTCTTCCATGCTACGCATCCAAGGAGGATGTTGTGGACCCTGACCCCTAATCTTCACGGCCAGCCGGAGAAGATATTTTATCAGAAAGGGTCCGACCAAGGATCATTTGTGAGCCGCCCTTCAGGCCTTGTGATGCCTTTCAGGGGATTGTTTTTGGGCAGTGTCCCGAGTGAAGACACTTTGCTGCTCCAACCAGTCCAATTACCGACTTTTTGCAATGACTTCATGGGGGCATGGAGGAGTATACCCCAAGGTTAATCCTCGGACCAATGGGTGGGTTACCCCTATAAATCTTCGATGGGCTCGTTTAGCTGCCTGGGCCCTGAAGCATTTTCAGACGGAGCTGGAGAGCATTGGTCTGTACGCGGCTGTGAGTACTACCAGTGTTGGGTTACCTCTCGACCCCAACCTATTTTTGGCTTTGATGGAGCGATATATCTCGCTCACTGGGACTTTCGGCACTCCATTGGGGGAGTTGGGATTGGCCCTTCACGAAATAGCAGAGATTTCAAGACTGCCAATGGGGGATACTCCTTATGAAGAGTATGTTCCCATAAACCGGGAGCTGGAGGATACGAACCCTCGGGTAGTGGCAGTGTACCAGGAGCTGATGAGCCATTACCTTGCGTGTACCACCTTCTATAATGAGCCCTATGATCTGGCTCATACCAATAAATGGGAGTCCTACCTCTTCTTCCATCAGGCTAGAGATGCTAAGACAGACAAAGTTGTGGATAGCAGGGATAGGCCTTTGAGCCTTCTGAGCGTGCTTACTGCTCAAGTAGTCGATGACCTAATTGAAGACGCTGGGGCTTCAGATCGAGTTCTCGACGAAGGAATAGGGAAATATCCTGCAGGCACTAAAGCCTAGAGTTATTTGAGGCATTGCCGCAGGCCTCTGTCATGGGAAGCTCAAATGGCTGGCTTCCTCTCTGTATGGCTACGCTGACAGGTAGTTCCTGGCATTGCATCTTCGGATCGTATTCACCGCAACACCTTATGGCCTGTAGTGCGTCTGGTGTTCGGGGCAAGACTGGGCCTTCTCCCTGCCATGGTATGCCGCATACAAGCTGGCCTGAGGGCCATTACTGATGGGCTGCTTGCCGATGAAATATAGCGTGACAGCTTTCCCAGGGTAGAATTACTATTCCTGTATTTGATGGGATGGTTAATTCTCCATAACCCCAGGGTGATATCTTTCGGCTCTGGCAGTAGTTCGGAGAGTAATTTCTTGTTGAATTACAAGAATTCCACCTGGAACGTGACCACAGTTTTAGACTGTCGGCGAGCGTTAAATTTTGCTCACACCTGGAAGCTCTTCTGCACCGTCCCGACTGTACATCTCAATCAACAGGGGAGCAGGCTTCAGGACTCAGGTGAAGGGAAGACCGTTCTTTCTCCTGAAGCTTTTAATTGGTTGGTCTGCATTAGACCTTCCAATTTATTGTACAGAAGTGAAGACCAATGCTTCTTGGAGCCCTACCTGCCTAGTCGGTTTGCCAGGCAGTTTGGGTATGATCAGTTGTACATGAACAATGCTATCACCAACTTCAAGTCCAGGGGTGGACTTATTGATAGAGCGAGAGGATGGTGATACTTCATAATGGGTTGCACTGGGGCGGCCTTTACTGTGCCCGCGACTTCTCTCTCCATGGAGTTGCGCATCCTCCACTCGTACGCCCAGCTTTATGTGGCCATCAATACCTTCTATCGCAATTTTGATATGCGTGGAAGTTTTAGGATGCCCTCTTCTAAGTCCGCGAGAAGAGACAAAATCCTATCAATTTTGTCTGACGAGGGTGAAAACTTTGTCAATCCAGATGAGCTTTTGCTGACAGTACCGAGAGGCAAAATACCTCCGCCTGCAGAGCCTCTGGTTATCCCTGGTAAGCGAAGGGCTCCTGTTCTGAAGGAGACTTCCCCTCGCAAGAAAAAGAAGACTGTTAGTGGTCCTGTCAGGACTTCCAGTCATGAGGCTCCTAGGAATGAGCCTGCTGTTTCCCCTGTTGGGGACGATCCTTTGATTAGAGGTCCTTCGCCTATTAGAGAGGGAACCTCCACAATTCCGGCTGGCAGTGCCGAAGAATCTTTGCTCGAGGCTGCTGTCGCTGCTACCGCTTCAGGTAGTGGTACGAGATCGCCTTCGAGGCTGAGCCAAATAAGGATATCTTTATCCAGCCCAATAATGGGTTCAGCCCCTTCTTCATCTGTAAGTATCCCCAGCAAGATTCTACCTGATGAACCTCGACTGGATCTGGGTGAAGACTTGGATGACTACCCTCAGTCGTCATTTGGTGCACCCTTTTCTCCAGGTATGACAACTTGCTTAGCATCATTAAGAAATGATTTAGTTGTACTGGCTGCAGATGCGACATATATACCATCGGCCATGGGTAAATATTGTCTTTACGCCTCTTTTAGAAAAATTAACATCATATTGATATTAACTTTCTCTTGTCTTCTTTTCAGGGGAAGACATCTACGGGGAGGGTAGCATCGACGCAACTTTTGGTTTTGTTTCAGCTCCTGTCGATAACACGGAGGTGCCCGACTTTGAAGAGAAAACATTTTCGGGTGCCGGCTCACCGAAATGGTTTCGGTATCTCGAGAGGAGGATGAGCCTGTCATTACGACTATGCCTTCTTTGAGTATGCTAGCTACTTCGACCGTTGTTGGCGCTTATTCTTTTATCTCGCCATCCGTTGAGGCAACGACTGTGGCAACATCGTCTGCAGTCATTCCTGGAGGGGGATTCTCCGATATTGCAGCCACTCCCAGCGTCTATTCGAATCTCACCATGTTAGTTGAGCAGTTTTTAAGCATTTTCTACGCTACTTTGAAATGCTGATATCGATGGTGCTAGAGAAGAATCTAGGCTTCGAGGCTCTGAAGACATCCTCTAACTTTAGTATAGCGCAGATTATATATTTCAACGATAATGACAAAGCTGATGCGCTAGAGCAAATATTTAATGGTTTGGAACAACCCATTAACGATTATTTGCAGCTATCTTGAGGCAGCATTGACGGTCTCGTTTAAGCTAGGTATGACTCCTTAACTGCAGAGCTTGCTGGGCAAATGGAATCTCTGAACAAATCTGTCTAGGAACAGCAGCAGCAGATGGATCAAGAGCGTGCCGTATTGGAGTATGTCATTCCCCAGCTGACTCAGTGCGAGGCCGAATATTAGGAAGAGGCAGCGAGGGTCCACAAATTGGAAGATGACCTCGCTAAGGCCAAGGAGAAGGCTCTCTCTTTATCAACAGCTTGCGACGTGTTGAAGGATCGAATGGAGATGGCTCAGCAGAACCTGACGCATGTGGGTATCATCCACGCAGGTTTTGTACATACTCGGTCCAAGCTATCTGCTTTGAACAATGATGCGGCAAGGTTGGAGTGGGCTCGCGCCGACGTTTTGAACTCCAGGGATGAGAGAATGGTTACTCTGGCGCAACAGATTTGCGACTTAACTACTCCTCCCAAATGATGTACTTTTTGCTTTTCTATGTAATTTGCTCTTTCTGGGGATAATAAAGAGACTTTATTTGACTTTGGTGGACCTATCATTTTGGAATATAAACGATAGGCTAGGATAAAAGTGATATCAGAGGTAATATGGACGTGATATACTTTCGGTAAGCTTCAGCTGGACATATCTATTCAGAGGTTATATGGACATGATAGAATATGATCCAACTAAAATTTGTACACAAAACACTATCAGAGGTAATATGGACATGATATGTTTTGATGTTCCAACTTAGTTTAGACATATCTATTCAGAGGTTATATGGACATGATAGAATATGATCCAACTAGTTCTTTGGAAGTAGTATTGTCAGAATGAGATCTTTACTATACTCCATTGAGCAAAGGAGATTAAGCATAGTACCTCTTCAGGAATTTGCCGTTGATAGGAGCCATTAACAAGTCTCCATTAGACTTGGCTAATCTATAAGCGCCATTTGAGAACGTCGTCTCGATCACATAAGGGCCTTTCCATTTGGGTTGGAATTTACCCTTACTCTTGTGAGTAATAATCATTGGCCTTCTCACGGCTAGAACTAGCTCACCAACTTTGAACACTTTTTTCTTTACTTTTTGATTAAAAGCTCTGGAAATGCGTGCCTGGTAGAACGCGATGCGCTGTTGGGCTTGAAGGCGTTTCTCATCTAATCCTTCTAGCTCTTGAAGCCTTAATAGGTCATTCTTTTCTTGTGTCAACTCATTAGCCACTGCTATCCTGAGTGACGAAATTTAAATTTTGATGGGGAGAACTGCTTCACTTCCGTAAACTAGTGAGAATGGGGTACAACCCGTCGGTGCTCGTACCGTTGTGCGGTATGCCCAGAGACATTCTCCTAGCTTCTTATTCCAATCTCTTTTGTTCGAAGAAACGAACTTTTTTAAGAGTTTGATAATGGTTTTGTTGAAAGCTTCCGCCAGACCATTAGCAGCAGGATTGTATGTCATAGAGGCCATATTTTATATCCGATTTTTATCGCAAAATCGGTAGAATGCTTGGCTGATGAATTGAGGTCCGTTGTCATAAATTATCCTTCGGGGAATCCTAAAGCGATAAATGACATGATGCTTAATGAAGCTGATCACGTTAGATGTCTTCACCTCAATAAGAGGGATCGCCTCTGCCCATTTAGAGAAATAATCCATAATGGCTAATATGAACCGATGACCTCTGGAAGAAGACGGGTGAATAGGATCAATGATATCCATACCCCATGCTTCAAAAGTCCAGGATGCCACCGTAGGATGTAAATGTTCAGAAGGTTGATGTATAAAATCTGCATGAACCTGGCAGGCTTTGCATTGTCTCGTATATTTTATTGCATCTGTGATCATAGTAGGCCAGTTATAACCCATCCTCCTGATATGATCCTGTAGCTTAGGACCGGGTTGATGCGCTCCGTATTCGCCGTCATGAGCTTCACGAATAATCCGCTGCGCTTCATCACCAGAGAGACATCGTAATAATAGTCCGTCATAAGTCCGGCGATATAGACATTGTGAAGGCGCATAAAAATAGAAGCGTAATGATCGTCTTTTGACGGATACTGCTTTTTTATGATCCTTCGACAAGATTCCGTATGCTACGAAATCTATAAAGGGACTTCTCCAGTCTCTCTTTGGAAGATCTGTGTTCACAGCGTAGCTGCGTTCTATGTGAAAGTTGTTTTTCACACAGAATAAATCTCTGTTAAGAAGGATCACGAATTCTGCCTTCTTATAGGAATAGCTAAATCTGCAGCTAGACTGGCCAGGACATCAGCTTCTAGATTCTGAGATCGAGGCACAAGCTCTAGAAAGAACCCTTTGAAAGACATGGCTATTTCGATCGTTGCTTGGTGACAAGGGATGAGGTCTGGATTCCGGATTTCATATATTCCTCTGACTTGATTGACGATCAGCAGAGAATCACCGAAAGCTTTCAGGTATTCGACGTCCAACTCTTTAGCGACTTGGAGCCCGATTAGTAGGGCGTTATATTCTGCCACGTTATTAGAGCAGGGTTCGCTAAGAGAATATGCTCGATAGATGATGAGTTTCTTAGGAGTAACCAGGACAATTCCTACTTCTGAAACCACGTTTCCCCTGGGACCAGTCCTGGAGGCACCATCGAAGAATAGCTGCCATGTAATACTTTCCATTGCTGAATTACATTCTGTAACTTCGTCGGGAATGTCCTCGTATAGTTTGGAGGTTTTCGGAATCGGATGAGCAGCTAGGTAATCAGCCAATGCTTGGCCTTTGATGGACTTCTGAGGGATGTACACCATATCATACGGTGTTAATACCATCGCCCAAGTCACGAGTCGGGAATTAAGAACACTTGGCTTGTTCATCAATACCCGAAGAGGATTGATCCTGGAGATGATATGAATAGTCTGGCCTGTGACATAGTGTCGTATTTTTTGAATGGCGAACATTAGGGCCAAATATTCTTTTTCCACTGGATTGTACCGGTGTTTAGCTCCGACCATCATCCTGCTTAAATAGTAGATAGCCTGTTCATGACCCTTATCGTTCTTCTGTGCGAGGAGAGCTCCCAGAGAATGATCCATTGCTCGAATATACAGCAAGAATGGTCTTCCTATGACGGGAGGTACCAGAACTGGAGGATTAGTGAGGTAGCGTTTGATATCATTAAACGCTTGCTGACAGGCTTCGTTCCATACAAAGGATATACCTTTCTTTATGAGGCGAGAAAAAGGCTGACATCTCCCCGAGAGGTTGGATATGAATCTCCTGATATAAGCTAGACGACCTTGAAATCCCCTGAGTTCTTTCAGATTACGGGATGGTCGCATTTCTAAGATAGCCTTCACTTTATCAGGGTCCACTTGAATGTCTTTAGCGGTAATAACAAATCCCAGGAATTTGCCACTTGATACACCCAGAAAGGACTTTGTAGGATTTATTTTGAGTTGATGTTGGGCATCAAATCGAACACTGTCTTCAAGTCTTGGATGTGATTATCCTTGCGGCAACTTTTGACAGCTATATCGTCTAGGTAACATTCCACTGTTTTGCGTAGGTGTTCATGGAATATGTTACTCATAGCTCGTTTGTACGTAGCCCCGACATTTTTTAGTCCGAAGGGCATGACCGTATAGCAATATACCCCCATTAGTGTCCAGAAGGCAGTATGCTTCTCGTCTTCAGGATGCATCTTGATTTGATTGTATCCTAAAAATTCGTCCATGAAAGACATGCGTTCAAAACCGCATATATTATCGATCATGACGTCTGTGATGCGAAGAGGAAATTCATCCTTGGGGCAGGTTGCATTCAAATCTCGGTAATCTATGAAGACACGTACTTTTCCATTTTTCTTCATGACCGGGATAATATTGGCGATCCAGTCGGGATGTTGTTCTTCCCAGATGAAGCTGCAGGCTATCAACTTCTTGATTTCAGCTTCAATGGCGTCCATCATGTCTGGACGGAACCGGCGTTGATGTTACTTCACAGGCTTAGAATTGGACAATATATTAAGCTTATGAGTAACCACTTTTGGATCAAGACCTGACATATCCTTATAATTCTACGCAAAGACGTCGATATATTCTCTTATCAGCTGGATTATTTCTTTCCTTTCTTCTTCGAAAAGATTGTTACTGATAAATATCGACTTTGGTGAAAGTTTATCCCCAACGTCAATCTGGATAAATTTATCTTCAGTGGGGGGTTCTCTCTGCTCGAACCTGAGTTCCTACTATATATCCATTTGCTGAGCCCAAGAGTCATTCTCAAACGATTCAGATTCTTGTTCGTCTGCTTCGAGAGAATCTGTCAATACTGTATTTACTGATAATGCTCGTTCGAGATCATCAGATGAGCCGGAGGACGACGAGCCATCTTGAGAAGAGGAAGAGATATCCTCATTTGACTCAGAAGTTACAAGGGAGGTGGTATACCCTAACCCAAAATGAGTTCGTTGACAATAGGGCTCACCGTGCAACGGCATTCGCCTGCCTTTCCCGTAGTTGAGGCCTGGTTCCAGCTTCAAGTCATAACCCATACTTTGTATAATCTTCAAAGCTTGCGTGCTATATCTGTGAACCTGCATTTTACCAGCATCGTCATCGGGAGAATCTTCTTGTACAGTCAGTATATTGCACATGCGACCGAAGACTATTGAACGCTGACCGCTGCGAGTAGGCGGGACAATAAAGATAGAATCTTCATGTGGCCCATATGTCGTGATCACATTAGATGGTGACGCTACTTCCCACATATACGGATGATAGGAGTACATAGCTTCCAAGAATTTTTATGCTATGAGTTCTATATCGTTATGGGGATAGGATTCCTGATCAGAAATTTGAGCGTCAATGTACTGGAAAAGAGGATCTTTATTATCATCAGAAACTACGTTCCTGGTTGTATTTACATCAATCGACTGCTTGTTGCACCGAAGGTTGATGACCAAAGGTGGAGGCTTCTGGTTCAAAGTGATCATTAGAGGATCACCTCTGTTTCCTGACTTGGTTTTGTTCAGGTAGATAGCCAGGGGTTCCATGAATTTTGGACGAGTAGTTCGCCCTTTCACCTTGATTGACAGAGGTTGCTCGGCAGAGGGTTTTTTGGCTTCCTGTGGGATTCCTCCTCTGTTTTGCCTGACACCTCCTCCATGTAGTCTTGGGTGTACAACATGGCATCAGAGTAGTAGGATTCTACTCCTTTAAATGGGTTAAGGTCAGCAAACTCTGTTTGTACTGTTCCTTGGGCATCTACATATTTAAAGCATTGATGTAGAGTCGAAGGAACGATGTTGTGGTCGTGGATCCATGGTCTGCCTAGCAGAATGTTGTAGGATACCTCTGAATCAATGACATAATATGTAGCCACTGATCTGAGGTCGCCAATCTAGATCCTCAGACAAATCTTCCCCAACGGCTTACTTTTCCTGGTGTTGAAGCCCACGATTGTAGTGGTGGTGTAAGCCAATTCGCTGGTAGGAATCCTCAGTGGTCTGAGCAGACTATGAGGAATGATACTGATCGATGATCCCAGATCTATGTGAATCCGGTCAACCTCCATGGAACCGCCGTATCCGGTGTAATAGAGGGGTCTGTCATGCTTGTTATGTTTCAACAGCATGTCATCTTGGGTGAAAGTGATATTCGGGACCACCTCCATCACACTATGGCATTGAGGACATGCCACTGGTTCTTCATTAGGGGACTTGAGCTAGGTCAAGTATGCATCCTCCTGCATTAATGCTTCACTCAGGGCTTGACGAGTGTCCTTAGAGAGCCTGAGTAGTTCAAAAATGGATAATCTGGCTGCTGTATTAGCCAACTGGGCCAGGATGTCAAAGTTATATGGCTTCTCCAAACCTTTGTTTTGAATGTTCTTCAAAGGTTTATCAAAGCGCACCTCTTTTTGTTTGCCCTTGTCCACCGAAGTTGGTCTCGAAGGACCGGCCTCTGGTATGGCAGGTTCCGATTCTGAAGGCTTGGCAGCTGAAGCGTCTACCGATGCTTCTTCCTGACTTCCTCCATAGTCCTTGAGGTAGGCTTTCCCTGAACGGGTTTCAGTAGCCAAAACATCTTCTTCTGATGTCGAGGATACCGCAACCATATGACATGGTTTACGCTTCGAGTTCTTCTTAGACTTAGCCTTGGCAGCTTGAGTCTCTTCCTCGATCTCTGACACCAGATCTGGATGAACCCACATAATCTCGCCCCGCTGGGTAGTTAGGGGTATCAGGTCATGATTTTGACCCCTGGCTGGAGGGAGATTAACGATGTTCATCATTGTCCGGAAAATAGGTACAACACCATCCGAAACTTCTTGAGGAGGCAGATTGCCAAATTAAAGAGAGATCATGTTGGCTGTGACCGTCTTCTCGCTGTTGCACAGAGTAATGGCCTTAGCATCGATCAACTCTTGGATTTTCCTCTTTAGTATATAACACGCCTTTGTGGGGTGATGTATGTACCTATGGAAAATGCAGTACTTGGGGTTATTGGTACTGCCGACTTCATTAGGCCGCTTCACCTCAGGGAGGGTAATCTTGTCGCTTTTGACGAGACACTCGAATATGCTCGGAATATCGTAGTCGTCAAAAGAGTACACTTTAATGGGCCTAGAAGTCCCAGGTTTCGTCTGTGTGGTTGCCGCAGTCTTTTGCCTGGACGTATTGATAGCTAGAGCTTCTTTTCCTTTGGAACCACGGGGATGGTCGTTGTTGGAGGATGACCTCTTGCCTCTATCAGAGGCAGATATCATAATTCCATTATCATACGCCTTCCGACTGTTGTCTTCAGCGGCTACTGTTGAGATGATGAACGAGGGCCAATCATGGAACTGATATGGTCCTGTGAACACCGAGATCACTGGAAGAAGATTCTTCCTGCAAATGTCCACCAATACTGAGTTTGGAACTCCGGGAGGCATTTGCAAAGTGGCTTGACGAAAACGTTCGATGAAAGTGCGAACGTTCTCTTTTTCCTTCTGCTTTACTTCGATGAGAGAGGACATAGACATGTCCATCCCTCCTTCGTAGAATCGTGCGAAGAACAAAGTCTTGAAATCTTCAAAGGAAGTAATACAGTTGTCCGCAAGACTACGGTACCACTGATAAGCCAATCCCGAGAGACAGCCTTTGAATACTCGAGTAAGAAGGGCGTCATTCCCTTGCAACAACACTGTCATCATACTGAAGTAGTTCATGTATTGGCTCGGTGATGTCTTTCCCTCAAACAAAGCTATAGTCTGTGGTTTATATTTAGGAGGAAAAGGGACCTCGTCCCAGATAACTGGGTACGGCTGGTTGATTCCGAATTTCTTGAGCTGATCTTTGTGTTTCAAGGCATCAAATTGGGCTTTCAATTCCCGCACTGCCTGCATTGGATCTTCGGCAGGTAGAGGGACCGCGGAGTGGTGAGAGATCGATTGTATTGCAACTTCAACATGAGGCAATACAATCTCCGAGTTAGGAAGTGGGGGAGCTGCTGATTCTTGATCTAGAACAGGCTCCTTGTTTGCGTTGGATGGTGGTAAGTCCACCCCCACACGTATTTGAGTCGGAGGAACCGATGCTTGAGCTATAGCAGCTGTGTGTTGAGTCAGCATCATCTGGTGCATATTCTCTATCATGGATTGTATCTCTTTTAGAGATGTCTCCAACACAGTGATGCGTTGCTCAGTACTTCCTGACGAGGAAGCCTTTTCGTGTTCATCTTCAATGGCATAGACCCCCATTTCTCTGGATGTCATTGAAGGGCTAGTATAGGTCTCTATAGAGAATGACTTTATACTTTCAGCATTTGATTCGGGAAACTGGCGACCCCTAGTGTCAGAATCAGAAGAATACGAAGCCGGTTGTCGTGACCTCAAACGGGTATTTTGGAACACCCCAGCTTCAATGTTCTCAAGGAGTTTGTTGAATCTCCTTTGGCTTGGAGTTCTAGAGGGATGACGTCTTGAATTCGACCTTCCTCTAGGAACGTGTGAAGCCATGTTCACTGATGCATGTGCAGGCTCTTCTTCCTGGAAAGACAGAGAGTAGTTCAACCGATCGAAAACTGACCGTTTTGCTTCAGAACAGCAATAATTAACTACAATCCTATAACTATTACAATAGTGCTCCCTAGGAGGCATAATAAACATGCTGGAAGATCCCCTATCCTTGCGCTTCTGGATCAGATATTCACGCAAGTCAGGAGGATTTACAGAAGAAGAAGAAGGCTTATTCCTCTTGTTTACATTAGTTGGCATGCGGATATTGGGAACCATAACTTTTTCCCTGCCACTTATATACAGCAGTTCAGCCATTTGAGTAGCAGATGATCCCCGAGGAGTGTGTCTCCCCGCGAACCGGGCTTTCTTTACGCTGAGGGGCTTGACCTGGCGTAATTTGGAGCTTTGCTCAGGCTGGCGTAAAACTGAGGAAGCCCTCAATCGTCCATCCGCTTCTCGCGTAATCTGGAGAGCGGGCAGATTCTTCTCTTGCTGGCATAAAGGCCGAGAAGTTGAGAAGTCCACCACTTGTTTTTCCTTGCATAGATTACAGGGACCATATGCTTTTCTACGGAGGGAGATGCATTCTTACGCGCAGAGCGCGTTTGGAATTTTTGATTTGGCGCTGAGGCATTATCAGAAATCTTGTCTGCTACGTCACAGACAGGAGACTGAATTTTACGCCCAGAGTATGGTGTAGACTTCTGGATTAGCACTGAGGCATCACCAGAAGTTTTGTCTGCCACGTCACAGACGGGAGACAGAGTTTTACGTGCGGGGCGCGGAGGTTGCGAAGCTACAACCTTGTTGGTCGGAGAAACCAGAGAGTCGGCAGGAACGGTAGGGGATGTCCGGGGCATCCAGACCTTACCCAATTTCCTGTTGTCTTGGACAGAGAGAGTGAGAGCTACCCCCTACTCGAAGCATATCTTCGTAGGCAGATTGGTCGAACTGGACGACCAAGGTCTTCTTCATTGATCCTACTGATACTGCATCGTGTTGATTGCTTTCTCGTCAGATGAGAAATAGGTCCCCAGCAGAGTCGCCATCTTGTGTTTGATAATAAACGGAAGAAATAAAAATAGGTTTATACGAAACCCTTTCTTAGGTTTACAAACAAGAAGTACTATTAATCCTATTCGAGGATGTTAAGTACAAAATTTAATCTGGGTAAATATTGCTATAGGAGTCTGATCTGCGGTCGATCACTTTGTCCCTTGGACCACACGATGATGAATAAGTGCTGTAGAAGAAGAAGAAGCTTCAAAGATTGCAAAGGGGAGTGGATGCTTGATGCCAAAATCGTCGATCACTGCTCTCTATCTATGCTCTGGATTCTTCTCTCTCAAAGAATCAATCTCCGACCTTGGAATTTGTGACCTTTTCTTCGACCCTCTGATTTCTATTCTCCAAAATTTTGACCCTGAACCTCTGTCAATAGGGGTCTCTATTTATAGGGTTTTAGTGACAGTAACCATCCAGTCGGCGTAGAAGCCGGACAGTGGAGAGTATGGCACTTTTTACGCGACGGTTATAATAACTGCCACCCACGTATAGATGACCTTCTGAATCTGTGTGTGACGCGTGTCCCATGATGAGAAAATGCGTATAACTGCTGCGAAGATCACGGCATGCAAGCCACGTAGGTAACTGCCCCTTACATAGAAAAGGTTGGCGTAGAAGCCAATAACTGTCACCATGGCGTAGAAGCCAAATAGTTGTCAGGTTGGCGTAGAAGCCAAGTGGTTGTCGAGTCGGCATAGAAGCCAAATAGGCGTAGAAGCCGTGTAGGCTTAGAAGCCTGATGCTGCATGGATATGTAGCTAGCGTAAAAGATAGCTGATCCTCCTTCCTTGACTGAGGTCTTGAGCGTATTCTGGACCAAATAGCCTTATCACGCACAATTGCAAATATATCCTGAGTTGGCGTATTCCGAGGAGATAACATACGACATACTCCTTATAGCTGAAAATAGTCCGGTGGCATATTTTAAGGAGATAGCGTACAGCGTGCTCCTATAGCTGAAAATAGCCTGATAGCATAATATACAGAGGTGATGATGTGGACATATTTACCGTAATTATGGCTCATCCAGTCTTTGAAAATATAACCAAATCTCATGCATTAAATGCAGAGATCTGCCCCCATTCTGCGTATTAAATACAGAGACATGCCTCAAGCTCTGTACGAAGAGCGGTTTTTGACGTGACAGTTTGTTTTGTCTTCTGCTGAGCGTAAAAGCTCACATCTGCCTGTGTAAAACTAGGCAGCGTATTCCCTTGTATGCATAAAAATACTTTGTATCAAGGAAATGTCACTAAATGACGGTTTGGGTCTCTGTGCCGAATTATCATTACAGCCATCGTCTGGATAGTTGTGCGGTACTCTTTGTCAGGAGTCAGGTTCACTGCATGATCTGACAGGTTCATTCGAGGAATATGAAGAGTTTCCTATACGACTTCCTACTACATTAAAAGCGAGTATATTTTACGCCAAAGTGGCGATGTAACAACCTATTTATGCTGAAGCAGCCTGGAAATACTGTATTACGCGGATTGTCCTGGGGATTATATTTTATGCTGTACTAGCGATGAAGCCCTGTTGTACGCCGATGGCTCTGAAGTCATATTTTACGCCGCCCAGTACTAAAATACTGCGTATAACTCTACAGCATATTTTTTATGCTTCTACAACAGAGACAAGTAAAGAAAGAGCATAAGCTTCTTAATCCTGCGTCGGATAGTCAATGGAGTAAATGAGCCTCCATAGCACTTTTTGTCCATTTCCACACCTAGAACAAAATATTGTACTTAGACAATTCTGTTTAGGATTCTTTGTACTCTTCTTCGTTCCTTAAATATAAAGTTTTACACAAACTCACTTAATGGCGAATAAGGTGGCGACTCTGCTGGGGACTTCTTTCTCCTCTTATGAGAAAGTTATGGCATAATTCGACGCATCCAAGCTCGGGTCGACAAAAAGAATGTTGGTGGTCTTCAACCAGCATTCTTTCAAGGATATTCTCTCTGAGGGTGGAGCTTCTCCAAGGTTGGCAAAGCCTAGGAAGACTCGCAGGACATGGGTTGCAAAGGCCATTGCGCCTCACCCAACTACGGAGCACACGCTCCCTGTCTCTCTCTCTACCACAGGGATCGCACATCATGTATCCACTTCTTATGCGACAGCCCCTTCCAACCAGAATGGTGCTTAGCACTTGAAGACCCGCATAATATGGGTAGCAAAGGCCGCTGTGCCTCACCCAACCGTGGAGCATGCACTCCCGGTCTCTCTCTTTGATACTGAAGATGCACCACAACTGCGAAGCACGCTCTTGTGAAGCACGCTGTTGTGCCTCACCCAACTGCGAAGCACGCTCTTCCCGTCTCTCTCTCTGTCGTAGGAACTAAATATCATGCATCCACTACTTATGTGGTACCCCCTTCCAATCAGAAGGGTGCTCAACACTTGAAGACTAGCAGGACATGGGTAGCAAAGGCTAATGCACCTCACCCGACCATGGAGCATGCACTCCCATTTTTTCTCTCCGATACTGAAGATGCACCGTATGCGTCCACTCTCACTATCCTTGCAAATACGACCTCCTTGCCTGAAGGGGAGAGTGCTTGACACCCGAACTCTGGCAGAGGAAAATAATACGATGCCAAGAGTTTGGGTGTTGACGCGCAGCTTATGCCGCCACTACAAAAGATACGGAGAAGAAAGCAGTATCCGACTTCCAACTCATCCGTATGCATCTCTGATACTCCCAGAAGCTCTGTCATTGACAAAATATCATCCGACCATGCTCACATGTACCGTTTTGAGGAAAAACAAAACTTGGACTCTTTGTACTATGTGCCTACGCATGCTAAGTCGACGAAGTCTAGGGTAGCGCGAGATTGTCATGATCAAGCAACTGTCTAGTTTGCTGACCGTCAGCGGATGCTGCTAACTATTATGCGGTCCCCTGATGGAAAACTATATAAGACTGGCCCATGCGTCTAGCCCGCAGTAGCAAATGGATAGGGTCCATCTTAAAAGTCTTCCATTGATGATCTGGAAAAGTTTTTGTACGAACCCTAGATCAGGGAGCAAAGACATCATCAACTCACCAGTGCGCTCAGTCTACCCATGCTAAAAAAGGTGTAAAGGTGGACCAACCCTCATTTGACTTGCTCAACATAATTAGTCACAAGTGCAAGACGAGGGAAACAACTTTGGCACATTAAGTATCCTCCCCAGGACATCACTACGCCAAAATCATCATCAACTGCTGCTGCAATAAAGTACTAGTACCCACAAGCAAGCAATCAGTATTCCAACGACTGCATCCCAAGGCACCTCTCCGATAGCAACCCGGAGATCAGGTGCAAACACCAGAGGAGGATGAGCTACCACTTGCATCTTCTGCTCGGAAAGATCCTTCTACCGTGGGAGGAAAGAAGTCCAGCACTCTCAACCAACATATTGAGAAGACGACTACTAAGAGGACCAACAGCGTGACCCATGGAAGGTGTTTTCCAAGGTACCCGCTTGAAGAAATAGTTATCGGCCCCTGGGGATAGTTCTTTCTCAGGACCCCTGAGGGTTACACGAGTTGGGGGTAGTACTCCCTCAGACCTATACAATAATCCGATATTCCGAGAAGGCGGTGATTCCTAGAAAATGGACTCTGATATCCCTGGAGGTGGCCACCCTCGTCCAGATGATGTAGCTTCTAACGCTGGGTATAGTAGTCCCTTCAAATTCGAGGAAGAGGACACGCTACCTGATGACCACTGCTAACAAGAATAGAAGACGGAAAGCACGACTTCAACTGCCTCATCCATTTCTCCCTATGTGAGGACTGTATACATGGCCGGGGATGATTATGAAGGCCCCAACGACTGACAATGCCTTGAGGAGCTGTAAGGCATGATATAGATGGTGAGATCATTAATACAAGCCCTGACCCAGGCAATGCTAAAGATCAAAGCAAATATGGCTTTCCAACCAACAAGGGCTTCTGGACAAGCATGCTTGGACCCTGGGACCAACACAGACTTTGATACAACCGCTCCACCCATAGGCGGTAGTCACCCCCTGCCTGGTTCATCTGCCCCTTCCGCAGGAGACGAATCCAAAGAAGCAATAAGAAAAATCTGGAAACTTTGGGCTTGCCTAGATTCTATGGGGAGCCAGGATTCACTGCGCGAGCTTGGGATACGACAACCGTACCCCCGGGATTAAAGGGATATTTCGTACCTGCCAAAGTACAATCCCTTCAACCTGAACCCATTCAACGAAAAGACTTCCCCCCATCAATAGATGAGTTATTTCGAGACTACAATAGGGCACCTACCTCGCAGTAATGCACTCCTCACCAAGTTCTTTATGGGGGCATTATTTGCGGTCGTATTCAACAGGTTTTGTAGCCTATAAGACAACTGTATTTCGTTGTTTGACGACATCAAGAATCATTTTGTCAAAAGATTTTATGACGGAGGAAGCGACATAATGATGTCCTCCCAAAATTATATCGAGCATTTTCGACAAACAATAATGAGGTTGCCTCTAGGCAATCTTGAGCCGACATTGATAGACATGTTCCACAGAAACTTATTTTTGACAGTCAGCCTCTGGATGGGCGACGGTCAGTTCAAAGACTGGACAACGTTCATCATAAGCGCTGTCAGTGCTGAGAAGAAGGTCAAATGTCCCAACAACAACAACAACGACAACAGCAGCAGCAGCCGCGATAGAAAAAGTAAGCAGGCCCTGGTGGCTAACTTAACTAAGAAGCCCAAGCAAAAGCCGACTGAGGTTCCAAAGTCCCAAGAGACTTACTCCTTCGAAGATGTCGATGTCATGCCCATCATCGATGTGCTGATGAAGGGTGTCAAGCTTTGGCTCCCCGACGTCAAATGTCCTGTAGAGGCAGCTGAGATGAGCAATCCAAAGTACCGCCCCTATCATCGCTATGTCCACCATGCGATGAAGGACTGCTACATGGCTTCAAGCGGTACATCCAACACCTGTTCGACACCAAGGCCCTCACCTTGGGTATCGATGATAAGATAGTTTCCATAAATATGGTATCTCTCCAGTTCGGCAACTATCCAACGATGTAGGCCTAAGACGGAGTAATCCCGATCCCCCGGGAAATGATGGAAGTCATAAACCTTCTGCCGGCTCATAACCAAACGGCCAGGCTAATACTTCTCACCACGCCGCATAGGGAGGTCATATGGGTTCACCTCGATCTTGCTCCAGAGTTGATGCATCAGACAACACCATCTGTCACCAAGACTAAGGGCAAGAAATCTAAACCCTGTTATACAGTTTCCTTCACATCGGAGGAAGCTATAACAGGAATAACAAGGTCAGGCCTAGTGTACAAATGAGAGTACGACATCTCTGACGATGGTACACTTCCAACAATTGCACCTGCGATATCAGATATGGGAATATTCCAGCCTCCAACAGCGGACAAGTTGAAGCAAAAAGACACTCGCTTTGACTAGAAGTTACGCAAAGATTCAGCCCAGGGGCTGGAAAATCCCTACAACTTTGACATTTTGGCCCAGCTCACCAACACTCCAGCAAAGTTGTCTCTATTCAAGCTTCTCCGACTCTCCAAAGACACTCGGGTCGCTCTTAGTGAGGTATTATAAAATACCAATACCTAACTGGCGCTGGTCAAGCCACTAGCTAAAGATCTTGCTGCTTGCCTTCATTACAATAATATCATGGAGGTGATACCCAATATCATATTCTCACAACCGGACATATTGTTGAATAATAACTGGCATAATTGTCCCCTGTATTACATAGGGTACATTAGTTCTATTAAAGTGGACCGAATACACATCAAAGCCGGTTCATCAATCAATATTATCCCGCAGAGTCTGCTTTAGACCTTGGGTATTCTGATGCATCGCCTGGTAGCCACTAATACGGCCATCACTGGCTTCAACACAGGAATGAGATACCCTCTGGGAAAAATTTGCCTGAAAATACAGACCGGTGACTTAAAAACAAAGGTCACATGCTATATCATTGACGTGGATGTATCCTACAACATCTTGCTCGAATGTCTATGGATACATGAACATAGGATCGTGACGTCAATCCTGAACCATTGCCTAAAGTATGTTGACGAATATGGCGTGGTCAAAATATAGTTTGTTGACGTCGACACATTTAAAGGGATCGAAGCCTACTACTCCAACTCGATCCTTTATAAACAGGTCTACAAAGATAAAGGTAGCAATAATGTCATGATGAGGTAGGGGTTGTGGCAATACCTTAAGAGCTCTTAAGAGTTCGACTAAAGACACACGCTCTTGACAGAACCGCTCCTCTCGTCGTAAAACTACGCAGGAAGGCACCTGAACCTCTGGCCATCCGCCTTCGTAGGATCGATCGATCGTCGAAGGAAGATCCGGCACCATCTACCATGTCCGAACCTTTGGTCGTTCACCTTCGCAGGCCGAGTCAACCTCCAAAGGATGCTCCACTGCCTCTTATAATGTCTAAGCCTCTAGTAGTAAGGCTGCGCAGGGAACCTCCAAAGCCGTCACTTACAGTGGGGATAGATCTCGAGAAAGATGAGCTGGAGGAGTACGTAGGTGCCCATGATAAAGTCCCTTCTCTTAAGGATGTAATTTTGGATGACGAGATACCTTATTTTATCAATAAAGGGCTATCTTTGAACTACTCCGAAGTTGCACACATAAGCACATTGTACTCCATAGAGCATGGTATAGGCCTGTGGCAGCGGACTCAGGTGACTACTACTGATGCTGCAAACCGGATCCGCCCCAGCCAAGGTTCCTACTTTACTATTCCAACAATAATGAGGGAAGACAAATCCATCATCTTCGGCAGGGTTGAAGATCCCCAGTCCTTCATCCCAGAGAAACAAGAGCCAGAACCCGATATCGGCAAAATATAACTCTATCGGTTCAGTGGTTAAGCCAAACACTTCATCCAAAAGATGGACTATGATCTTAAAAGAAAACAAGGTCTGAATTATAGTAAAGGTCCGAGGACTACTACAATAAGACCAAGCATGACTAAGGGTACGTTACGTCTCCTACAACCCCCGAAGGCTCAGATAAAGAAGATGAGTTACACTCTCACTCTTCAGAGTCTTTCTCTTAGGACTCCGACGTTAATATTGGAGAGATGCTCAAGTAAACATTATCTACCAATATGGTGTCAGATGACCCTAAGGAAGACGACGAAGATCCACTGGAACTCTTTAAAGTAGAATCGTGGGCCCAATGCCTAGACGTACAATGGGAGATGCGGTTCGAACAACGAGAACCTTCTTCCGAGGATGAAGTCATATAAGTTAATCTGGGCAAGAAATCCTCCCCCAAACCTATCTTCATCAGCAAGAGTCTAACTGATAATGAACATGAATCTCTGCTATAGCTCGTCATGGAATATATTGATGTCTTTGTTTGGAGCTACGAAGATATGCCAGGACTGGACCCCCAAATCGCGGTCCACAAGTTCAATATTTTGCCGAATGCTAAGCCTTTTAAATAACAGCAACGATGGTTTTGGTCGAACATCATGAACGCCATCAAAGATAAATTCAAAAAACTGATAGCTAGTGGCTTCATCCGCGAAGAACAACATCCATATTGGGTAGTCAATATTATATCTGCCGTCAAAAAGAACGAAAAGATCCGGATCTGCATTTCTTCCGTGACCTTAATGCGGCATGCCCTAAAGACGAATTTTCTCTTCTGATCATAGACATAATGATCGATAATACTTGTGGCTTCGAGCGCATGTCCTTCATGGATGTATTCTTGGGCTACAATCAGATCAAGATATCTCCTAACGATCAGAAGCATACATCATTTTGAACGCTGATAGGAGTGTACTGCTACACAGTCATGCTCTTCGGCCTGAAGAATGTGAGTGCCACATAATAGCGAGTGATGAGAACCATCTTTCATGAGCATCTACGTTAGACGATCAAATGTTACGACGATGATATCGCTGTCAAAAGTTGCTCCAAAGGTGACCACCTCAGGGACTTGAAGACTGTGTTCGACCTTATATATATGCACCAGCTTAAGATGAATCCTACCAAAACCTTCCTAGGAGTCTCCAACGACAAATTCCTGGGCTTTATTATCACTTTCCGGGGTATTCACATAGACCCCAACAAAACTAAAGCAATTCTTGAGATGATCCCGCCAAATAACCTCCGAAAACTCCGTGGCCTTCAAGGAACACTTGCATACATCACTAGGTTCATATCAAACCTCTCTGGGCTTTGTCGACCGTTCACCTAGCTCATGAAGAAAGGTGTATCCTTTGTCTGGAATGAAGAATGCCAGCACGCCTTCGACGACATCAAGGAATACCTATCAAACCCTTCAGTTCTAATAACCCCAGTCGTGGGGAAGACTTTTCTGTTCTACGTGCGTGTAATGGACCACTCCCTCGGTGCCTTATTAGCCCAGAATAGTGATCCAAGCCACGAGAAGGCCATCTATTGTCTTAGCCGGATGATGGATGGTGAGGAACACAGGTACACCCCCATTGAGAAGGAATGCCTTGCACTTGTATTCGCTATCCAGAAGATCCGATATTATGTGGCTAGATAAACCATTCATGTAATCTCGCAAGTCAATCCTTTCAGAGTCTTCATGACCAAACCAGGGGCGCTCTGTTCCCGCTTGGCTACCTAGGCAATACTACTGTCTCCATACGATATAGTATTTGTTACACAGAAAGCCGTCAAGGGTCAAGCACTGGCCGGCTTCCTGGCGGCCCATCCGGTCCCAAAAATCTTGAAACTCTACGACGAGATTCTTGACAAAGTCGCAGACTCCAATGCCATGATAAACGCAGAAGCCATTTGGCAAATGTTGTTCGATGGTGCTTCGAGGACAGGGCCCAAAGGCAACATTGTTGTGGGAGTCGGGATAGTGTTGATCTCTCTATATGATATGGTTATCTACTACGCCTACTCCCTTACTAATCCATGCTCCAACAATGTGGCAGAGTACAATGCTTTCATCATTGGACTTTAACTCAGTAAACAAGTGGGAGTTGACCACCTGGAAGCCTATGACGATTCCAATTTAATAATCAGCTAAGTCCTGGGTAATTACGAATTCCGGCAGGAAGACTTGATTTCTTACCACCAAGCTGCGCTTGGCATTATCTCGACCTTCGAGGGATTCTTTATTATCACCCTCACTTTTTTTAAATAGGGGTAGTTTAGTAATTTGACATAATTATATTATTTTAGGAAATTAAATATTACTTAGTGTGCTATATAATTATTTGGTGTCTTACATTATTTATTTGTAGCAGTGGGCTAGCCTATTATTTAGATTTGACACTAGTGAACCCAATTAGACTTGTCATGACAACTAGTGAGCCCAATATGTACTAGGCCCATTAGACCATTCTCTCTAATTAATTAGGAGGATTAGACTAAATTGTATTAGTGCAGAGACTTACCAAATGGCCTTTCCTTAATTATTTTTCATAATTTTTCATATAGGGGCAACTTAGATATTTGATGGTGACTTGGAGATGGGGAAGGGGCCGACCACTATAGAGGGGCTATTCTCTCTCTCATCTTTATTTGCACTCATTTTTAGATCCCCAAATTCCTAGATCCCTAATTCACTTTATCCCTCCATCCATCCCTCTCAATTCATTCATATTCTCTCTCATTCTCATAACTTAAGGAGAATTGGATCTTGGAGTTGCAAGGAGCACTAGAAAAAAAGCTTTGACAAGAAGATTGTGTCCGGATCGTGTCTGTGGGAATAATTCATTAGAAATCTATCTCCCAATAGGTACAATTCTGAATTCACCTTCATTGTAGGTTCCAAATCATGCATTTGAATATTAGAAACCCTTCCATGGCATTAGAATACCTATAGGAATAAGTTATAGGTTAATTGGGTATGTATTATAATTTCTACATGATAATTTGTGTCTATTTTGGGAGAATTACGACATTGACATATCAAGTGTGTGTCATGATGCTAATTTGGTCATATTGGACTTAGATCGGGATTGGAATACTAGTTACATGTCCACAATTGGGGACGAGTATGCCGTATCACGATACGTCATGATACAGTATAAACCCCTGATTCTTCAAAAAAAATATTAAATTGGGATTTTTCATAATTTTTTGGAATTTTCTGGGAATTTTCTGTAATTAAAATCAGGGTTTTAATTATTAAATAATTTTTAATTGATAATAAATAACATTAAAATATTATAAAAATAATATTTTTGGGTGTAAAATGGAAAACTGGACTTAGGATAATTTTTCTGGAATTTATTGGGCCCCGGACCTATTTTTAATCACCTAAAAATATTTATTTATTAATTGAGTATTTATTTATTTATTATTTATTTATTTATTATTTAATCCTAATTAAATACCCAGCCCAAAACTCAGCCCGGCCCAGCCCACATAACCCCGGCCCAAACCCGCTCGGCCGCCCGCCTTAACGGGTCGGGTCGGGTCCACCCGCACCCGACCCGCACCCGCAACCCGGCCACCCCACTCCCCCGCATCCCTCGCCCCGCCCCGCGTCTCCCGCCGGACCCGCCGGCTGTCTCTGCGCTGCCCTCGGCCACGCGCCCCCGCCCCCGCGCTGGCCGCCGCCTCCCTCGGCCCCTAACGCCACCGCCTCCTCCCCTATATAACTCCCCCCCCGAGCCTCTCCGGCCACCGTCGACCCCTCTCTCCTCCGCCCGTGCCACCTCGCCGCCACCCAAGCAACCACCGGCTCCGTCTCCTCCTCCTCCTTCTCCCCTCGCCGTGCCTAGCCCGCCGTTGACGCCCCGACCACCCTCGACAGCACCCGCAGCTCCGGCGCCCACGAGCAGCAACAACCGCCTGAGCCGCCCCCGGCACCGCCGTGCCTCCGCCGTGCCTTCGCCCGCCTCCGCTAGCGCCGTCTCCGGCCTCCCCCGCAGCGGCGCCGCCCTCCTTCGGCCGCCGGAGCGCCTGAAGCCCTGAACCCTAACCCTAACCCTAATTCTCTTGACTCGGACACGGACACGTCGAACCGTGTCGGATACAGTTTTTCCCGGTTTTCGGACCCTGTTCAGGTACATGTAACTTTCTACTCGCTGCCCCGTTTTCAATTCCGTAAATTGCGTTGCGAAGCCTGCATGACCCTCTCGGTGCCTGTGTAACCCGCTCGGGGCATCGCTTCTTGTGGTGATCGCACACCGCGATCCAAAAACAGGAAACAACGATCCGATTTACCCCAGAACTAGATACGCCCCGCCAAACGGGACGACTTGGTCGTGCACGGTCTTTACAGATACGTGCGCGTCGTTGATACGGACGTGTGGGATTTCGCAGAAGTCGATTCGGGTGTACGTGCACACCGGGATCAACGCGTATCCGCGGACACCGCCCCGTATCCGCCTTTTCTGAATCATGCCCTAACTTTGTGTACACACGTCGGATTGAAACGAAACTTGCGCCATCGGACTCGTAGCGATACGCTGGTCCTGTGGCCCAAGTTTGGTTCGATTCTGAGAACGTTGATGAAATCGCGTGTCGTGGGCCCCACAGGCCCCGCTCGACGGGCGATTTTGTGATCGGCTCATCGAAATCCAATTCGGGAAGTTCCGTTGGGTTTGTATCATCGTTCCTGACCTGTTGACACTAAGTTTGGTGAATTTGGAGTCCGTTGACCCTGACACGTTTTACGGTACAAAGCGGGCCCACATGCGAACCCCGTTTTGACCCGAAATTGCCGTTTTTGCCCTTGTCTCCAAATTGGACCCAAAGACAGGCGTTTCTAGCTATTTGATACCTTCTGATCATGATAGTAATGCTTATTTCAGCATCCGGAGACATTTCTAGAAATTTCCCCGAGGATAGAACTCTAGTGGGATCCAAACATCAGGCAAGTACCTGCACTTCAAGTTTATTCTTTATATTGTGATAATTAGTTCCTTGCTCTACTAGCACCATTGGATGTTTACACGTAGTGTTAGAATACTGGATTTTATGTCTTACTTTTCGTGTCGGGAGGGAGAATACTAGGAGGCATGTGGTTTACCCTTCTCCCTGTCATATCTGATAGCTGTTGGTACGCGACTGTACCATCAGCCTGATACTCGATTATTCATGTCTGATAGCCGTCTATGACGGCCTGATTAGCCTTATAACCCCCTACATGCTGACTATGTATTCTAAATACACAATTACACACACATAGTTTCTTGTCTTGTTACAGTTGTATTTTCTTGTCTCATTATATCCCTGTTTTACTCATGTCCCTGGTTTATAGCAATTAATCATGTTTTACTTATATTTCTGATTTTTAGTGCTTAATTCTTAGTTAATTTCACTACTTATTGTGCATATTCTTATCGTGATTGTTTAGTCAGTTCTTTCCTACTTGTCATAAATATTTAGTTTAATCTTGTTGTGCATTTGGTACTTTGCTCCTTTCCTGACTGGATCCGTTGATTTAGGCGATGATGAGGACTATGCCCCCACCTATTATGGTCCCTATGAGGTAGCAGGTGATACTTTTGAGGAGCCGATTCCCACTCAGGAGACTACTTCTGAGGAGTAGTTAGCAGATAGTTATTATTTTTCTTTCAGTCTAGTAATCGGGTTTGTCCCCGATTTAAATGTAATTAAACTATGGATCTGTTTGTCACATTTAATTTATAAAATCTTAGCATTCCTATTTTCCTGTCATTATCCTTGCCTATTTAATTATTGTGAATGAGCTAGAGTTTAATTTAATTGTGGATATGACCTAGACAGCGTACTACCGCCGACACTGCGGCGTAGGCTGGACGTACCCACGTACTCGTGCCCGAATATCCGGGTGCGGGTCGTGACATACAGTGTCGTATGAGGGATATCTTCATGTGTATTGGGTTCTAACATGCCACTTTCTATATATTGTATTAGAATAGCTATTATACAAATTATTTATACTAAATTAAGTATTTTATGTGTGTTTTATATTGAATTAGGGGTTGTATCTTGATGGTGTATGGTTTGGAAAGTGTATCATAGAGTGTCCTAGTGTTATACTAGGGTGCACACAAAGTGTTTGATATGGGATTAGTTTAGTGGTGTTGTTGGTATACAAGTTTTTTTGTGTATCAAGGATGAGTAGGAGTGTGTGTATAGGTTTCAGTGAGATGTGTCATTGGGAGAGGGTGATGGAGCTTGTATTATAGGCTTAGGGAGAGGGGACAACATCGGTTAAAGTCAGCAATATGGTGAAGGGAGAATCTATTTACAGAAATTTGGGTTGGCACAGATTTGTGCAGCAGGCAAGAGGGAAGCTCGGGTACTACTGATACCTGGAGCAATGTACATTTAGGGATCCGATATCTGGGGACAATGGACAAAGAAGGAACTGCAGTGAACTCGAGGGAGGTCTGATGTAGTATAGTCAAGTAAAGGGGGTTAAGGGCAGTTATGCATGCTCAGGTATTGGAGCCTGCAGTAGGGGAAAACTAGAAAATGAACGAGAGAGCATTAGCAGCAGCAAATGCTAGTAGAAGCAGCAACAATATCATGGAGGGAAGGATCATGTGTTAATGTTGGTTCAGTCATGTGTTCAGTTAGGGAATTTTAGGTGTACAACAGTAGGTAGTAGTCATGTTGGTATGGTGTAGATGAAGGAGTATGAGGTAAGGATGAGGGTGGGGTTTGGTGTGAAGATATTAGGAAATGGGTAAGTTAAGATACTATGACATGAAGAATAGCTAAGTATCAGTTCATACTAAGGAATTTGGTATCAGTTAGGGTTTTAGCAAGGTATTCAAGATACCAAATGGTTAAGGTTAAGGTATCACTAGTGTGAGTGCTTAGCTAAGGTATTAGTTAGGTGATATAAGTATAGATATTAAGATATTCTAATATAGATATTAACTAGTGTATTCTTGAGTTAGATATGTAGATACCTAGTGGTATTAGCTAGTTTAGCTAATACCTTCTAGTCATGGATCTAGAAACCTAGATATCACCTAGTATCACATAGTAACTACTAGTATAGACTAGTAATCACCCTAGAAGCTAGGTATGGACCAAAAATCAAGATAAACGTCTAGTTTGACTAGTATGACCTAGAAATGGCCTAAAAATTATACCTTAGTGTATTTTAACTTATTTATCATTTATTACACCCAATTGACATGGTATTTTATATATAGGGTTGTGTGACACCATCTCGGACACCGAGTCATACCTTTTGCTCTGGACTAGAGGCGAGTACATTTATTTGTTTGTTTTTATTTTATAAAAGTGTATATATTACATGTTCTAGAACTGTATACTTGATTCCGACACAGTGGTTACACGGATTGGTACTATATGGATCCTGCCAGGAGATGTTATCCCCTTAACGTATTCAACGGGTACTCTTTTATATATATTTTATCGTGTACATCGGGTATTGATTATCGTATACTTCATGTTCACACACTGTCTTACGTACAGTGTGCCTATATTACTCGTGTTCGTAATGTGTCATGATCGAATCCATGAGTATTGGTTGGGGACAGGAGAGTAGGGGTTGGTTATGTGATCAAAGTCCAGTGTATTAGTGTATATGTCGATTATACATCACACGTGTAATCAATTTACCTAATTACATTCATGTTCAACCTAAATCGATAACATAACGAACTTGTACTATAAAGCACATTAGCCAGTTTATCTATTTTTATTACTTGCAGTTATTCCATATTGCCTGTTCCTTTCTTTCCAGTACTTTAAATATTTATTCTAGTTCATTTCTATTTCTTAGTTACTTGTACATCTTGTATTCTTTACTATTACCTGTCATATATGCTCTACCATGTATTTAGAATTGCTTTCAGAGTTTTGTACTTCGCTTCTCCTGATTGGATATATTTTCAGATGATTGGCTTGAGGAGCAGTGTACCACATATTACGGGACACAAGATGGCAAGCCAGCAAGAAAGATAGCACCACTAGTTTAGAAGGTTATAACATTAGTCACCGAGGAGACTTAGTTTTATTTTGGCATTGTATTTGACTCTCAGACTTAGCATATATTATTATTTTGGAGACCATAGTGTAGTGATTAGTTGTTAGACTTATGGATATATTTATGATTCTTATTTCACCTTTTCTATTCTATATCGTGCTTTATCTTTCTTAGTTTGTGATTGTGATGGAGTATTGATATCTTTATCATGTCATTATACTTGTTCCTCCATTTGGAGTTGAGATGTCATGATAGGTACCATATATATATTGTATAAGATGTTTAGATAGTATTGTGGACCTAGACATCGTTCTACGTCATTCTTACGACGTAGGCTGGGCTTAGTTCACCATTCGTGCCCTTATTTTGGGTGCGGATTGTAGTTGCCTTGAAGGGCATGGTTGATGTGGTGTAGGCCATGACTAAGGAATTTGGTATCAGTTGGGGGTAAGAGTTAGGTATTACATATATGGTATGGATATAGCCTAGACACTAAGGTATTATGATCTTAATTGTGGAATTAGGATGTTAGTATGATTAAGGTATTTTGAGATGTTAGGTGTCAAGATTTTAAGTTACCCATTAAGGTAATACCAAGGGTGGTTAGTAGTCAAGGTAATAAGCTCATGTTAAGGTATTAGAGGTAAGTGTTAATAACTGAGGTAATAAGTATATGCTAAGGAAATAACATAGAAATTAAGGTATTAGTTAGATACTAAGAAAATATTAGATAATAGATATAACTAACATATGTAAGTCATAATACTTAGTGATATTAGCTAGTTTAGCTAGTAACTACAAGTTATGGACCTAAAAACCTAAGTATGACCTAGTATGACCGAGTATTCGCTAGTTTAGACTTGAAATTAACCTAGAAGCTAGGTATGAACCTAAAATCAAGATATTAACCTAGTTTGACTAGTGTGACCTAAAAATGGCCTAGAAAACCATATTTTAGCTTATTTAAGTTTGTTTATCATTTCAATACACCGGATGATATGATATTTCATATATAGGTCTGTGTGACACCAGTTCAGACACCATTCATATCATTTTCTCAGGACCTCAGACGAGTACATCTCTATATTAGTTTTTAGTACTTGATAGTGTATATATCACATGTTCTAAATCTGTACTACTTGATTCTGACACGATGTTACACGGGCTAGTATTGTATGGATCAAATCAGGATATGCTATTTATTGACGTGTGCATCGAACATTCCTTGTACTTGTATTTTATCGTGTACATCATGTGTTCCCTGTGCTCGTATCTATTCGTGGGCCCTGTGTGCTCAAACTATATTCATGTGTTCCGTGTGCTCATATTATATTCATGTGCGTAATGTTTCGTGATTAGATCCATAAATATTAGTCAGGGAGGGAGAGTAAGAGTCGATTATGTGATCAAACCCTTTAGTGTATTCATGTGTATGCCAATTATATAAGACACATATAATTGAGTTACCATAGTATATTCGTGTGCAACCCATACTAATTAGATAATGAACGTGTACTCTAAAGAACTTAGTAGTATCATCAGTTATCTTATTTGCAGTTTATACCATGTTGCCTGTATTTACTTTTTTCAGTTATCTTTCTTGTTTATATGCCTAGTTCAGCTATATTTCCATTTTTAACTTACTTGTGCATCTTGTATATTTTTTTATTGTTGTTATTGTACAAGCATAAAAAATACGCTGGATAGCTATACGCAGCATCTTGATGCAGGGCAGCATAAACAAAGGACCTCAGAGCCATCAAACGTACAACAGAGCTTTTTCGCTGAGCACAGCATAAAAATATAGGCTCAAGGACCATCCGCGTAATGCAGTATGTCCAGGCTGCTTCAGCGTAAACAGGGTGCTTCATCGCCTTTATGGCGTAAAACTCATCCGCTTTCAACGCAGCATTGAAGTGTACGAGGAACGCTTCATATTCATCAAAATGAATATGTCAGATCATGTAATGAACCTGACGTCTGGACTCCTGACAAAGAGTACTGAACGACTACCCAGGCAACGGGTACAATGATGGAGCGGCACTGCAACCTAGGCTGTCATTTACTGCCATTTTCTTTACGTAAACCACTTTTTCACATATGAAGGAATACGCTGCCTAGTTTTACACAGGCAGAAGTGAGCTGTTTACGCTCCGCAGAAGACAAATAGCCTGCCACGTCAAAAGCTGTACTTCGTACAGGGCTCGAGGCACGTCTCTGCATTTAATGCGCAGAGCGGTGACAGTTTCTTGAGGCACGTCTCTGCACTTAAAGTGCCGAATACTGACAGATGCCCGAGGCACGTCTTTGCACTTGATGCATAGAAGGGTGGCAGGCCTTCAAAATATGCCTCTGTATTTAATGTGCAGGATAATGGCGGATCTCCGTATTTAATGTAGGAGATTTGATTAAATGTCACCGAACCGTCGTTTAGTGACATCCCCTTTGCGTAAACTACTCTTACGCATATAAGGGACTACGCTGCCCAATTTTATACAGGCAGACGTGAGCTTCTTACGCTCCGCAGAAGGCAAACAGACCGCCACGTCAGCAGTCACTCTTCGTACAGGATTCGAGGCACGTATCTGCATTTAATGCGCAGAATGATGGCAAATCTTAAAGACAAGCCTCTGCATTTAATGCGCAGGATGGGGGCAGATCTCTGCATTTAATGCAAGAGATTTGATTATATCTCCAAGAGCTGTAATTCCGGCTAAAACGTCCACATCATCTCGGCTTCTACGCCTGCTCGGCTTCTATGCCCACTCGGCTTCTATGCCCACTCGGCCTCTATGACCACTCGACTTCTATGCCTACTCGGCTTCTATGCCTACTTGGCTTCTACGCCTACTCGGCTTCTACGCCTACTTGGCTTCTATGCCTATTTGGCTTCTACGCCATGGTGACAGTTATTGGCTTCTACGCCAACCTCTTCTACACAAGGGATAACTACCTACGTGGCTTCTACGCCGTGATCTTCGCAGCAGATATACGCGTTTGTCCCTTAGTTGGACACGCATCACATGCTCACTCAATAGGTCATCTATACGCAGGTATTGGTTATTTTAAACCATCGTGTAAAAGGGTGCTGTACTTTCCACTACTTGGTTTTTACACCGACTGAGTGGTCACTATCACTAAAACTCTATAAATAGAGACCTCTATCAACTAAGGAACAGGTCAAAGAAATTAAGGATCGAAGGTCAAACGGTCAGAAAATTGATCAAGAAATCCAGTATCAGATCCAACGGTCGCAAAGATCGAAGGTCAAACGGTCAAAAGAGAGAGAAAAATCCAGAGCTCAGGCAAAGAGAAGGGATCGACGACTTTGGCATCGGGAATCCACCCTCTTTAGCAACCTGCGAAGCTGCTTTATGTCTTCCATGGCACTTCTTCAACATCGTGTGGTCCCAGAGCTAAAGTGATCGACTGCAGATCAGACACCTATAGCAATATGTACCCAGATGAAATAAATTATACTCGACATCCTCGTATAGGATTAAAATTATACAATCTTGTTTGTAAACACCAAAGAAAGGGCAGGTTTTTGTATAAGACCTCGTTTTCCATATTTTCCCTCGTTTATTATCCGAAACAAGATGGCGACTCTGCTGGGGACATCTTTCTCTTCTGATGAGGAAGCTATTGCTCAACACGATGCGATATTCGTAAGATCCGTGAAGAAGACACTGGTCGTCCAGTACGACCAGTCTGCCTACGAAGACATGCTTCTAACAGGGGGTAGCTCTCACTCCCTCTCTGTCCAAAACAACAGGAAGCTGCGTAAGGTCTGGATGCCCAAGATATCCTCTACCATTCCTGTGGACTCTCCGATCTCTCCGATCTCTCCGACCAATGAGGTTGTAGCAATTCTCCTTTCGCGCCTTGCACGTAAAATTCATTCGCCTATCCCTGACAGGACAAACAAAACTTCTGGCAATGCCTCGACGCTAACCCAGAAGTATACTCCGTGCCTTGCGCTTAAAATTCAGTCGCCTGTCTCTGACAGGGCCGACAAAACTTCTGGCAATGCCTCAGCACTAACCCAGAAGTATAATCTACACTCTGCGCGTAAAATTCAGTCTCCTGTCCCTGGCAGAAAAGATGAAACTTCGGACAATGCCTCAGTGCTAGTCCAGAAGTATATTTCGCACCCTGCGCGTAAAATTCAGTCTTCCGTCCCTGGCGGAATAGACAAAACTTTTGATAATACCTCAGCGCCAAATCAGGAATCACAAACGCGCTTCGCGGGTAAAAATGCATTTGTCTTCCGCGGAGAAGCGGATGATCCCTGTAATGTACGCAAGGGAAAGCAAGCGGCGGACTACTCAACTTTTCGGCCTTTACGCCAGCAAGGGAACAATATGCCTGCCCTCCGGATTACGCGAGAAGCTGATGGCCGACTGAGGATATCCTCGGCTTTACGTCAACCAGAGCAGAGCTCCAAATTATGCCAGGAGAAGCCACTCAGCGTAAAGAAGGCTCAATTTGCAGGAAGACACCCTCCTCGGGGATTATCCGCCACCCAGATGGCCAACCTGTTATATATAGGTGGCACAGGGAAAACTATGGTTCCCAATATCCGCATGCTCACTAATGTAAACAGAAGGAACAAGACATCATCTTCTTCTTTTGTAACTCCTCCTGACCTGCGCAATTATCTGATCCAGAAATGCAAGGAGAGGGGATCTTCCAGCATGTCTATTATGCCTCCGAGCGAGCACTGTTGTAATAGTCATAGGATTGTAATTAATTATTGCTGTTCTGAAGCAAAACGGTCAATTTTTGACCAGTTGAGCTACTCTCCATCTTTCCAGGAAGAAGAGCCCACACATGCATCTGTGAACATGGCTTCACACATACCTAGAGGAGGGTCGGGCTCAAGGCATCATCCCTCTAGAACTCTTGAGCCGAAGGAGATTCAACATGATCCTTAGGAACACCGAAGCTGGGGTACTCCAAAACACTCGTTCGAGGTCGCGACAACCGGCTTCGTACTCTTCTGATTCCGATGTTGGGGGTCGCCAGTCTCCCGAATCAGATGCAGAAAGTATAGAGTCAACTTCTACAGAGACCTATACTAATCTTTCAATGACACCCAGGGAGATGGGAGTTTATGCCATTGGAGATGAACACAAGGAAGCATCCCCATCCGGGAGCGCTGAGCAGCACATTAATATACTGGAGACATCTCTAAAAGAAATGCAGTCCATGATGGAGAACATGCACCAGATGATGCTGACTCAACATACAGCTGCTATGGCTCAAGCATCGGTCCCTCCAACTCAGATACGCGTGGGGGTGGACTTACCACCATCCAACACGATCCAAGAGCCTGCTCTAGATTAGGAGTCAGCAGTTCCTTCGCTTCCTCACTCGGAGAATGTATTGCCTTCCATCGGAGTCGCAATGCAATCGATTCCTCATCACTCCGTGGTCCCGCTATTCCCTGAAGATCCGATGCAGGTAGTACGGGAGTTGAAAGCCCAATTTGATGCCCTGAAGCACAAAGATCAGCTCAAGAAATTGGGAATCAACCAACCTTACCCAGCTATTTGGGAAGAGGTCCCTTTCCCTCCTAGATACAAACCACAGACTATGGCTTTGTTCGAGGGAAAAACATCACCGAGTCAATACATGAACTACTTCAGCATGATGACAGTGTTGTTACAAGGGAACGATGCCCTCCTCACTCGGGTGTTCAGGGGCTGTCTCTCGGGAGTAGCTTACCAGTGGTACCACTGCCTGGCGGACAACTGCATTAATTCTTTTGAAGACTTCAAGGCTTTATTCTTCACACGATTCTATGAAGGAGGGATGGACATGTCTATGTCCTCTCTCATCGAAGTCAAGTAGAAGGAAAAAGAGAATGTTCGCACTTTCATCGAACGTTTTTGTCAAGCCACTTTGCAAATGCCTCCAGGAGTTCCAGACTCGGCATTGGTGGACATCTGCAGGAAGAACCTTCTCCCTGTGATCTCGGTGTTCACAGGACCATATTAGTTCCATGATTGGCCCTCGTTCATCATCTCGACGGTAGCCGCGGAGGACAATAGTCAGAAGGCACGCGATAATGGCATCATGATCTCGGCCTCTGATAAAGGCAAGAGGTCATCCCCCAACATCGACCATCCTCTTGGTACCAAGGGAAAAGAAGCTCTGGTGATCAACACGTCCAGGCAAAAGATGGTGGCTACCACGCAGACAAAACCTGGGACTTCCAGGCCCATTGAGGTATACTCTTTCGACGATGACGATATTCCGAGCATATTCGAATGTCTCGTCAAAAGCGGCAAGATTACCCTTCCTGAGGTGAGACGGCCCAATGAGGTCGAAAGTACCAACAACCCCAAGTACTGCATCTTCCATAGGTACATATACCACCCCACAAAGGCGTATTATATACTGAAAAAGAAGATCCAGGAGCTGATCGATGCTAAGGCCATCACTCTGCACAACAGCGAGAAGATGGTCACGGCCAACATGATCTCCCTGTAATTTGGCAATCTGCCTCCCCAAGAAATCCCAGACTGTGTTACGCATATTTCTCGGACGACGATGAACATCGTTAATCTTTCTCCAACTAGAGGTCAAAATCATGACCTGCTACCACTAACTATCCAGCGAGGCGAGACTATGTGGGTTCATCCAGATCTGGTGCCAGAGATCGAGAAAGAGACTCAAGCTACTAAGGCTAAGTCTAAAAAGAACTCAAAGCACAAACCGTGTCACATGATTATGATACACTCGGCATCAGAAGACGAGGTCTTGGCTACTGGAACCCGCTCAGGAAAAGCCTACCTCCAGGACTATGGAGACAGCCAGGAGGATGCATCGGCAGACGCTTCAGCTTCCAAGCCTTCAGAACCAGAATCCGTCGTACCAGAGGCCGGTCCTTTGAGACCAACTTCGGCGGACAAAGAAAAGCAAAAAGAAGTGCGCTTCGATAAACCTGTGAAAAACATTCAAAACAAAGGTTTAGAAAAGCTATACAACTTCGACATCCTGGCCCAACTGGCTAATACACCAGCCAGGCTGTCCATCTTCGAGCTACTCAGGCTCTTTCAGGACACTCGTTAAGCCCTGAGTGAAGTATTGATGCAGGCGAATGCATACTTGACTCAGTTTAAGTCCCCTGACGAAGAACCCATGGCGTGTCCTCAATGCCACAGTGTGATGGAGGTGGTCCCAAATATCACTTTCACTCAAGATGATATGCTGTTAAAACATAACAGGCATGACAGACCCCTCTCTATTACTCCGGGTATGTCGGTTCCATGGAGGTCGACCAGATTCACATAGATCCAGGATCATCAATCAGCATCATTCCTCATAGTCTGCTCAGACCGCTGAGGATTCCTACCAGCGAATTGGCCTACACCACCACTACGATCGTGGGTTTCAACGCCGGAAGAAGTAAGCCGTTGGAGAAAATTTGCCTGAGAATCCAAATTGGCAACCTCAGATCGGTGGCTACATGTTACATCATTGATTCAGAGGTGTCCTATAATATCCTGCTGGGTAGACCTTGGATCCACGACCACAACATTGTTCCTTTGACTCTACATCAATGCTTTAAATATGTAGACGCCCGAGGAACAATACAAACGAAGATTGCGACCTGAACCCGTTCAAAGGAGTAGAATCCTACTACTCTGATGCCGTGTTGTACTCTCATGACTGCACGGAAGAGGCGTCAGCCGAAGCAGAGAAGGAATCCCACCGGGAGCCAGAAGAACCCTCTACCAAGCAACCTTTGACAATCAAGGTGAAAGAACGGACTACTCGTCCAAAAGCCATAGAGCCTATGGCTATCCACCTAAACGAGATCAGGTCAGGAAAAGGGGGTGATCCTCCAGTGATCACTTTGAACCAGAAGTCTCCACCCTTGGTCATCAACCTCCGGCGCAACAGGCAGCCGAGTGATGTATATGCAACCGGGAACAGAGTTTCAAATGATAATAAACATCATCTTTTCCAGTATATTGATGCCCAAATTCCAAACCAGGAATCCTCCCCATACGACGATATAGAACCTATAGCGCAAAAATTCTTGGAAGCTATAGATTCCTATCATCCATATATATGGGAAGTAGCGTCATCATCCAATGCCACCACGACATATGGACCGCATGAGGATTCTATCTTCATTGTCCTACCTACTTGCAGCAGTTAACATTCAATATTCTTTGGCCGCATGCGCAATGAACCGACTGTGCAAGAGGATTCTTTCAACGACGATGACGGTAAAATGCAGGTTCATATATACAGCCCGCAAGCTTTGAAGATCATGCAAAGTATGGGTTATAACTTGAAGCTGGAACAGGGTCTCAACTACGGGAAAGGCAGACGAATGCCGCTGCACGGCGACCCCCACTATCAACGAACTCGTTTTGGGTTAGGGTATACCACCTCCCTCGCAACTCCTGAGTCAAACGAGGATATCTTTTCCTCCTCTCAAAATGGCTCAGTGCCCTCCGACTCATCTCATGCTCTCGAGCAAATATTATCAGTAAATATGGTAGTAACAGATTCCTTCGAATCAGAGGAACAAGAATCTAAACTGTTTGAGAATGACGCTTGGGCTCAGCAAATGGATACACAATGGGAGTTCCGCTTCGAGCAGAGAGAACCTCCCACTGAAGAAAAAGTTATCCAGATTGACGTTGGGGATGAACTTTCGCCAAAGCCGATATTTATCAGTAACAATCTTTTCGAAGCAGAAAAAAAAGAAGTTATCCAGCTGATAAAAGAATATATCGACGTCTTTGCGTGGAATTATGAGGACATGCCAGGACTTGATCCAAAGGTGGCTACTCATAAGCTCAATATATTGTCCGATTCGAAGCCTGTGAAGCAGCACCAACGTCAGTTCCGTCCGGATATGATAGACGCCATTGAAGCTGAAATCAAGAAGTTGATAGCCTGCGGCTTCATCCATGTAGAACAACATCCCGACTGGGTCACCAATGTTGTCCCGGTCATGAAGAAAAATGGGAAAGTATGAGTCTGCATCGATTACTGAAATCTGAACGCAGCCTGCCCCAAGGATGAGTTTCGTCTTTCCATCACATACGTCATGATTGACAATACATGCGATTTTGAACGTATGTCTTCATGGACGAATTTTCAAATCAAATCAAGATGCATCCTGAAGACGAGAAGCATACTGCCTTCCGAACACCATTGGGGCTATATTGCTATACGGTCATGCCCTTCGGATTAAAGAATGCCGGGGCTACGTACCAACGGGCTATGAGTAGCATATTCCATGAGCATTTACGCAAGACAGTGGAGTGTTACATGGACGATGTAGCTGTCAAAAGCCGCCTCAAGGATAATCACATCCAAAACTTGAAGATAGTATTTGACTTGATGCACCAACATCAACTCAAAATAAATCCTACAAAATCCTTTCTGGGGGTATCTAGTGGCAAATTTTTGGGATTTGTCATAACCGCCAAAGGCATTCAAGTGGACCATGATAAAGTCAAGGCCATCTTAGAAATGCGACCGCCCCACAATCTAAGGGAACTCAGGGGATTTCAAGGTCGTCTGGCTTATATCCGGAGATTCATTTCCAACCTCTCGGGGAGATGTCAGCCCTTTTCTCGTCTCATGAAGAAAGGTGTATCCTTCATTTTGGATAAAGCCTGCCAACAAGCGTTCGGTGATATCAAGCGCTACCTCACTAGTCTGCCAGTTCTGGTGCCTCCTGTCATAGAAAGACCATTCGTGCTGTATGTTCGAGCGATGGATCATTCTCTGGGAGCTCTTCTCGCACAAAATGGGTCACGAGCAGGCTATCTACTACCTCAGCAGGATGATGGTCGGAGCCGAACACCGGTACAATCTAGTGGAGAAAGAATGCTTGGCTCTGATATTCGCTATTCAGAAAATGCGACACTATGTCACAGGCCAAACCATTCACATCATCTCCAGGATCAATCCTCTTCGGGTACTGATGTAGAAGCATAAAAAATTCGCTGGATAGCTTTACGCAGCATCTTGATACGAGGCAGCTCAAACAGAGGACCTCAGAGCCCTCAAGACATGCAACGGTGCTTTTTTCGCTGAGCACAACGTAAAAATATTGGCTTGAGGACCATCCGCGTAATGCAGTATGTCCAGGCTGCTTCAGCGTGAACAGGGTGCTTCATCGCCTATATGGCGTAAAACTCATCCGCTTTCAATGCAGCATTGTAGTGTACGAGGAACGCTTCATATTCTTTGAAATGAATCTGTCAGATCACGTAATGAACCTGACGTCTGGACTCCTGACAAAAATTACAGCACGATAACCCAAGCGACGGATATGATGATGGCGCGGCACTGCAACCCAGACTGTCATTTACTGCCATTTTCTTTGCGTAAACCACTTTTTCACATACGAAGGAATACACCGCCTTGTTTTACACAGGCAGATGTGAGCTGTTTATGCTCCGCGGAAGACAAACAGCCTGCCACGTCAAAAGCTGTACTTCGTACAGGGCTCGAGGCACGTCTCTGCATTTAATGTGCAGGGCGGTGACAGTTTCTCGAGGCACGTCTCTGCATTTGAAGCACCGAATACTAACAGACGCCTGAGGCACCTCTCTGCACCTGATGCACAGAAGGATGGCAAACCTTCAAAACACGCCTCCTCATTTAATGCACAGGATGATGGCGGATCTCCACATTTAATGCTGGAGATTGGATTAAATGTCACCGAACCGTCGTTTAGTGACATCCCCTTTGCGTAAACTACTCTTACGCATATAAGGGAATACGCTGCCCAGTTTTACACAGGCAGACGTGAGCTTCTTACGCTCCGCAGAAGGCAAACAGACCGCCACATCAGCAGTCACTCTTCATACAGAATTTGAGGCGCGTATCTGCATTTATTGCACGAAATGATGGCAAATCTTAAAGACAAGACTCTATATTTAATGTGTAGGATGGGGGCAGATCTCTGCATTTAATGCAAGAGATTTGATTATATCTCCAAGAGCCATAATTTCGGCTAAAACATCTACATCATCTCGGCTTCTACGCCTGCTCGGCTTCTATGCCCACTTGGCTTCTACGCCTGCTCGGCTTCTATGCCCACTTGGCTTCTACGCCTACTCGGCTTCCATGCCACCCGGCTTCTATGCCCACTTGGCTTCTACGCCTACTCGGCTTCCATGCCCACCCGGCCTCTATGACCACTCGGCTTCTATGCCTACTTGGCTTCTATGCCTACTCGACTTCTATGCCATGGTGACAGTCATTTGGCTTCTACGCCAACCTCTTCTACATAAGGGATAACTACCTACGTGGCTTCTACGCCGTGATCTTCGTAGCAGATATACGCATTTTGTCCCTTAGTTGGATGCGCGTCACATGCTCACTCAAAAGATTATTTATACGCAGGCATTGGTTATTTTAAACCATCGTATAAAATGGTGCTGTATTTTCCAATACTCGGTTTTTATGCCGACTGTGTGGTCACTGTCACTAAAACTCTATAAATAGAGACCTCTATCAATGAGGAATAAGGTCGACAAATTGGAGTGTCGAAGAAGTTAGGTCTGAAAACTGATCAAGAGATCTATTACCAGATCCAACGGTCGAGAGAGAGAGAGAGAGAGAGAGAGAGAGAGAGAGAGGAGAATCCAGAGCTCAAGCAAAGAGAAGGGATCGACGACTTTGGTATTGGGCATCCACCCTCTTTAGCAACCTTCGAAGCTGTTACCTATCTTCTACGGCACTTCTTCAACATCATGTGGTCCAAGGGCTAAAGTGATCGACTGCAGATCAGACACCTATAACAATATTTACCCAGATTAAATAAATTGTACTTAGACATCCTCGTGTAGGATCAAATTTGTACAATCTTGTTTGTAAACATAAAAGAAGGCGGGTCTTCGCACAAGACCTTGTTTTTCGCATTCATCAAATCTTTTCTTGTTTATTATCCTAAACAAGATGGCGACTCTGCTGGGGACATCTTTCTCTTCTGATGAGGAAGCTATTGCTCAACACGATGCGGTATCCGTGGGATCCCTAAAGAAGACACTGGTCATCCAGTTCGACCAGTCGGCCTACGAAGACATGCTTCGAGTAGGGGGTAGCTCTCACTCCCTCTCCGTCCAAAGCAACAGGAAGTTGCACAAGGTCTGGATGCCCAAGACAACCTCTGCCATTCCTGTGGACTCTCTGATCTCTCCGATCTCTTCGACCAATGAGGTTGTAGCTTTGCTCCCTCCACTCCTTGCACGTAAAATTCAGTCGCCTGTCTCTGGCAGGACTGACAAAACTTCTGGCAAAGCCTCAGCGCTAACCCAGAAGTATAATCCGTGCCTTGCGCATAAAATTCAGTCGCCTGTCTCTGGCAGGACCGACAAAACTTCTGGCAAAGCCCCAAAGCTAATCCAGAAGTATAATCCATGCTCTGTGCATAAATTTTAGTCTTCCGTCCCTGGCGGAACAGACAAAACTTCTGACAATGCCTCAGCGCTAGTCTAGGAGCCTAAACTGCGCTCTGCGCGTAAATTTCAGTCTCCCGTCCCTGGCGAAATAGACAAAATTTCTGATGATGCCTCAGCGCCAAATCAGGAATCACAAACGTGCTCCGTGCATAAAAATATATCTGTCTTCCGGGGAAAAGCAGATGATCCCTACAATCTACGCAAGGGAAAGCATGCGGCGGACTACTCAACTTCACGACCTTTACGCCAGCAAGGAAACAGTATGCCTGCCCTCCGGATTACGCGAGATGCTGATGGCCGACTGAGGACATCCTCATCTTTATGCCAACCAGAGTAGAGCCCCAAATTATGCCATGAGAAGCCACTCAGCGTAAAAAAAGCTCAATTTGCGGAAAGACACCCTCCTCGAGGATTATCCGCCACCCAGATGGCCAACCTGTTGTATACAAGCGGCATAGGGAAAACTGTGGTTCCCAACATCCGCATGCCCACTAATGAGAACATAAAGAACAAATCTTCTTCTTCTGCAACTCCTCCTGACCTGCGCAATTATTTGATCCAGAAACACAAAGACGAGGGTCATAAACAGGCTTTAGTTCCCCTAACGGTCAAACGCTGGGAGATCTTGTGGGAGGATGCTTCAACATCTAATGTCGTTATGATAGGTGGACCACGTGAAGATTCTATCTTTGTTATTCCTCTAACTCGCGATGACCAACATCCAATAGTCTTCGGTCGCATGCGAAGCAGCCCGATCATGCAGGAAGAATTCTGCGAGTCTGAAACTGGCAGAATACAAATCCACAGATATAGCCCGCAAGCGTTAAAAATTATACAAAACATGGGTTATAACTTGAAGCTGGAACCGGGTCTCAACTACGGGAAAGGCAGACGAATGCCGCTGTACGGCAATCCCTACTATCAATGAACTCATTTCGGGTTAGGGTATACTACCTCCCTCGCAGCTCCTGAGTCAAGCGAGGATATCTTTTCCTCCTCTCAGAATGGCTCAGCGTCGTACGACTCATCTCATGCTCTCGAACGAACATTATCAACAAATATGGTAGTAACGGATTCCTTCGAATCAGACGAACAAGAATCCAAACCGTTTGAGAATGACGCTTGGGCTTAGCAAATGGATACACAATGGGAGTTCCACTTCGAGCAGAGAGAACCCCCCACTGAATACAAAGTTATCCAGATTGATGTTGGGGATGAACTTTCGCCAAAGCCGATATTTATCAGTAACAATCTTTATGAAGTAGAAAAGGAAGAAGTTATAACTTCCAACTAATAAAAGAATATATCGATGTCTTTGCGTGGAATTATGAGGACATGCCAGGCCTTGATCCAAAGGTAGCTACTCATAGGCTCAATATATTGCCCGATTCGAAGCCTGTGAAGCAAGACCAATGCCGGTTCCGCCCGGATATAATGGACGCCATTGAAGCTGAAGTCAAGAAGTTGATAGCCTGCGGCTTCATCCGAGAAGAACAACATCCTGACTGGATCGCCAATATTGTCCCGGTCATAAAAAAAAAAAGGAAAATACGAGTCTGCATCGATTTCCGAGATCTGAACGCAGCCTACCCCAAGGATGAGTTTCCTCTTCCCATCGCAGACGTCATGATTGACAATACTAGCGGTTTTGAACGTATGTCTTTCATGGACGGATTTTCAGGATACAATCAAATCAAGATGCATCCTGAAGACGAGAAGCACACTACCTTCCGGACACCATTGCGAGTATATTGCTATACTGTCATGCCCTTCGGATTGAAGAATGCCGGGGCTACGTACCAACGGGCTATGAGTAACATATTCCATGAGCATTTATGCAAGACAGTGGTGTGTTACGTGGACGACATAGCTGTCAAAAGTTGCCTTAAGGATCATCACATCCAAGACTTGAAGACAATATTTGAATTGATGCGCCAACATCAACTCAAAATGAATCCTACAAAGTCCTTTCTGGGTGTATCTAGTGGCAAATTTTTGGGATTTGTCATTACCGCCAAAGGCATTCAAGTGGACCCTGATAAAGTCAAGGCCATCTTAGAAATGCGACTGCCCCACAATCTGCGGGAGCTCAGGGGATTTCAAGGTCGTCTGGCTTATATCCGGAGATTCATATCCAACCTCTCGGGGAGATGTCAGCCATTTTCTCATCTCATGAAGAAAGGTGTATCCTTCGTATGAGATGAAGCCTGTCAGCAAGCGTTCGGTGATATCAAGCGCTACCTCACCAGTCCTCCAATCCTGGTGCCTCCTATCAGAGGAAGACCATTCGTGCTGTATGTTCGAACGATGGATCATTCTCTGGGAGCTCTTCTCGCACAAAAGAACGAGATGGGTCACGAGCAGGCTATTTACTACCTCAGCAGGATGATAGTCGGAGCCGAACACTGGTACAATCCAGTAGAGAAAGAATGCTTGGCTCTGATGTTCGCTATCCAGAAGACGCAACACTACGTCACAGGCCAAACCATTCACATCATCTCCAGGATCAATCCTCTTCGGGTACTGATGAACAAGCCAAGTGTTCTTAATTCCTGACTCGCGACTTGGGCGATGTTATTAACACCGTATAACATGGTGTACGTCCCCCAGAAATCCGTCAAGGGTCAAGCACTGGCTGACTTCCTAGCTGCTCATCCAATCCCGGAGGCCTCTAAGCTGTACGAGGACATTTTTGACGAAGTTGCAGAATGTAATTCCGCAATGGAGAGTGATGCATGGCAACTATTCTTCGATGGCGCCTCCAGAACTGGTCCCAGGGGAAACGTGGTCTCGGGAGTAGGAATTGTCCTAGTTACTCCTAATAAGCTCGTCATCTACCGAGCATATTTTCTTAGCGAGCCCTGTTCCAACAATGTGGCAGAATACAACGCTCTACTAATCGGCCTCCAAGTCGCTAAAGAATTGGGCGTCGAATCTCTGGAAGCTTTCGGTAATTCTCTGCTGATCGTCAATCAAGTCAGAGGAATATATGAAGTCCGGAATCCAGACCTCATCCACTATCACCAAGCAACGGTCGAGATAGCCATGACGTTCAAAGGTTTCTTCCTAGAGCATGTACCTCGATCTCAGAACCTGGAAGCTGATGCCCTAGCCAGTCTAGCTGCAGATTTAGCTACCCCTATAAGAAGAAAGAATTCGATAATCCTTCTTAACAAAGACTTATTCTGTGTGAAAAAATAACTTCCACATCGAATGCAGCTACGCTGTGAACATAGATCCTCCCAGGAGAGACTGGAGAAGTCCCTTCATAGATTTTGTAGCATACAAAATCTTGCCAGAGGATCCTAAAGAAGCGGTATCCGTCAAAAGACGATCATTACGCTTCTATTTTGATGCATCGTCACAATGTCTATATCGACGGTCTTATGACGGACTATTATTACGATGTCTCTCTGGTGATGAAGCACAGTGGATTATCCGTGCAGCCCACGACGGCGTATGCGGAGCGCATCAACCCGGTCCTAAGCTACAGGATCGCATCAGGAGAATGGGCTATTACTAGCCTACTATGATCACAGACGCAATAAAGTATGCAAGATAATGCAGAGCCTGTCAGGTCCATGCAGACTTTATTCGTCAACCTCCCGAATATCTACATCCTACGGTTGCGTCCTGGCCTTTCGAAGCATGGGGTATGGATATCATTGGTCCTATTCACCCGTCTTCTTCCAGAGGTTACCAGTTTATACTGGCCATCACGGATTATTTCTCCAAATTGGCGGAAGCGATCCCTCTTGCTGAGGTGAAGGCATCTAATGTGAGCAGCTTCATCAAGCATCATATCATTTATCGCTTCGGGATACCCCGAAGGATAATCTATGACAATGGACCGCAGTTCATCAGCCAAGCATTTCATCGATTTTACGATAAAAATTGGATACAGAATGTCGCCTCTACGGCATATAATCCTGCTGCTAATAATTTGGCGGAAGCTTTCAATAAAACCATTATCAAGCTCTTGAAGAAGTTTGTCTCTTCGCACAATGGTACGGGCACCAACAGGTTGCACCCCATTCTTATTAGTCTACGGGAGCGAAGCAGTTCTCCCCATCAAGATCCAAATTCTATCAATCAGGATAGCCGTGGCTAATGAGCTGACTCAAGAAAAGAATGACCTGTTAAGGCTTCAAGAGCTAGAAGGATTAGACGAGAAATGCCTCCAAGCTCAACAGCGCATCGCGCTCTACCAAGCACGCATTTCCAGGGCTTTTAATCAAAAAGTGAAGGAAAGGGTGTTCAAAGTCGGCGAGCTAGTCTTAGCTGTGAGAAGGTCGATGATTCTCACTCACAGAAGTAAGGGCAAATTCTAGCCCAAATGGGAAGGCCCTTATGTGATCGAGACAACGTTCTCAAATGGCGCTTACAGGTTAGCCCAGCCTAATGGAGACCTGCTAATGGCTCCTATCAATGGCAAATTCATGAAAAGGTACTATGCTTAACCTCCTCCGCTTAAGTTGAATATGGCGAAAACTTCATTCTGACAAAACTACTTCCAAAGCGAAACTAGTGGGATCGTATTCTATCATGTCCATATAACCTCTGAATAGATATATCCTGCTAAAACTCACCGGGAGTATATCACGTCCATATTACCTCTGATATCACTTTTGCCCAAACCTGTCATTTACATTCCGAAATGATGGGTCCACAAAGTCAGATGAAAGCCTCTTTATTATTCCCAAAAAGGAGCAGAAGTACATTGAAAAGCAAAAGCAAAAGTACATCATTTAGGGGGAGCGGTCAAGTCGCGAAGCTGCTGCGCCACTGCGGCCATCCTCTTAGTCCTGGAATCCAAGATATCATGGCGAGCCCGCTCCAGTCATGCCTTGTCATTGCTCATGAGGGACAGTTCGGCTCTAGGCCGAAGAAAACCAGCACGAGCGATATCTGCACGCGCCAAGTTCTGTTGTGCTACGCCCAATCGGCTATCCACCACAGCTAGAGCTTCCGACGACTGAGAAGCCCACTCTTTTGCCCGAGCAAGTTTCATTTCCAGCCTGAGGACCCTCGCTACATTCCCTTCGTGCTCGGCCTGGCACTTCGTTCGAAGAGCAATGGTCTCCTCCAGGACGACTTTTCCTTCATCCATCTCCTGCTGATATGTCTGGATGGATTTATTTATGCCTGCCATCTGTTTGGTAAGCCGTGCAGTCATGGAGTCGTATCTAGCCTGGACCAGATCTTCAATATTACCTTGAGCTAGCTGCAAGTATTCGTTAATGGGTTGCTCCAAACCATTAACTATCTCCTCCAGCGTTTCAGCTAGCCCAGTGTCGTCGAATTCTCGGATCAGCATTATCGCCGACTGGGAGGACCTCTTCAGCGACGCAAAGCTCAAATTCTTCGCCAACACTATTGATATTAACATTTTTAAAGTGGTGTAGAAGATATCAGTGTACTGCCCGATCAGCACAGCTAGATCCGGTTGGACGCTGGGGGTGGCCTCGATATTTGCGAATCTTCCTCCGAGAACAACCGTAGACGATGTTGCCACGGCCGTCGCCTCAACAGGTGGTGCGATGTAAGAAGAAGCGCCAACATCGGACGAAGATACTAGCATACTCAAAGGAGGCATTGTCGCAATGACAGACTCGTCCTCCTCTTGAGATATCGGAACATCGTCGACAGGCGAGTCGGCACCTGAAGATGCTTCCTCTTCAAAATTAGCCACATCCGTGTCGCCGCCAGAGCTAAAGGGCGCATCTACACTGCCCTCCCCGAAGAGGTCTTCCCCAGAAAGGAGGACGAAAGGAAGTTAATATCAGCATAATGTTAACTTTCCTAAAAGAAAAGGCGTGAAGACGACATTTACCCATGGCCGACGGCATATATGTCGCATCTACAGCCTGTACAGTTAAATCATTCCTTAATGATGCTAGGCAAGCTATTATACCTGGAGAAAGGGGTGCTCTAAGAAGCACCGACGAATGCTCTTCCAGGTCCTCGTCAAATTCCGACCGAGGCTTATCGGCTGGAATCTCGCCAGATGCACTGGCAGACACGGCAGGAGTCTATCCCGATGCCAATCCGCATAAAGGTATTCTCTACCCCGACGGCGACCTCGTTCCACTACCTGAAGTAGTAGCAGCAACGGCAGCCTCCAGCAGAGATTCTCCGGCACTACCAGCCGGAATATTAGAGGGTCTCTCTCTAAAAAGCGAGGAACCCCCAATCAAAGAATTATCCCCAACATGGGAAGATGCAAGCTCACTTCCAGGAGCCTCAACACCAAGGATCCGGAGAGGACGATTAACCATCTTCTTCTTCCTCTTACGAGGGGAAGTCTCCTTTGGAGTAGGGGCCCTTCGCTTCCCAGAAATTACCAAAGGGCCTGCAGGCAGAGGAACTTCACCCCTCGATACCGCCACTAGAGGCTCATCTGGATTGACGAACTCCTCACCCTCGTCAGAAGAGACCGAGGGGACTTCGACTCTTCCCCCAGACTTGGAGACGACCTAGAGCGGTCACGTACAATGTTTGTGAAGTATTTTCGGTCGTTCTTCTTCATCCCAAATGCTCTACCCTTTTAGGCCGGGTGCACTGCTCGTCGGCGGGATACTTCGCTCAGAAGGAAGTTCGCCTTGCCCAACCGAAGATGCTCTCACTTGAGCGGAAGAACGAGAAGAAGAATCAACCTTCTTTCCCTTAGTAGAGGAGGATTGTTTCGAGGCCATTACTGGAAACTTCGAAATCTCGGAGAAGAAACGAAGAAGAACTCGAACAGACGAAGGCTTTCTTTCGCAGAAGGCGGATGAAAACTTTTTCTCTCAGAAACTTGGGGTATATATAGAGTTCAGATGGACTCCTCGAATCCTGAACCAAATCTTCTAATTAATAATTCGGTTATGATTGGGTACTACGTCAGCCTATCACTCTGAGAAGGCGGACAGTCAGCGAATTTGAAAAGTTTTTCGCGCGAGGAAGATTCGCGGTTCTTACGCTAAACGGTTTTACGCTCATATGCTACAAGTCTATGGTTTTACGCCCGGATGCCTTTGTGCTCGGTAGCTTTTATGCTCGAGAGGCTACAAACCTATGACTTCACGCTCAGCAGCTACAAATCTATGATCTCACGCTCGGTGGCTTTTTACGCTCAGAGGCAACAGATCCATGACTTCACGCTCGCAAGATTTTCTTTTCAGAAGCTACAAATCTACAGTTCTGCACCAAGGAGTTTTCTACGCTCGACAGCTACAAATCTACGATTTTTACGTTCCAATGGATACAAGTCTATGGTTTTACACCCAGATGCCTTTGTGCTCGGTAGCTTTTATGCTCGAGAGGCTACAAATCTATGACTTCACGCTCAGGAACCAGAAGTCTATGATTTCACGCTCGGTGGCTTTTTACGCTCAGAGGCAACGAACTTATGATTTCACGCTCCACGACTTTCTGCACATCCGAAAGGTGCGCAGGCCAGTACAGTACATCTGAACGATTCTCAAGGCGGTCAATTACAGGAGTTCACACAGAAGATACTCCTTCTTGACCTCAAGATACCCCAAGTACCCAAAGCATACAGAGTTCAACATTGAAAAATTACTCTTCTTCATGGGTCGATTCGAAGTTCATCCAGAATCAAGTCTGAATATTTTGTCTACAAAATCAAGATGGCGACTCAGTCTGACAGCCAGTTCTCGCCCTATTCCAAGGGATTTTCGAGAAATCATTCCTGAAGACGACGGTCTGAACAAAAATTCTGTTTATCAGAAGTAAAGAACAGTTCAGAATTCTACGTGGTTCCTAACAACAGGACAGTTCGAACACTCGACTGCTAAGCGGCTTTTTTCGCATCCTTAGTTATGCGTAAAAGATAAGACAGGACCTAGCACTCTTTCTACACAGAGTCGGCGTAAAGAAATCAGACGTGTCGAAGCTACACATATTCAGACTTCACAGCAAAGTATGGCAACATGATCATATGCAAAGAAGAAAGATGATTTTATTAAAATTAAAAGCATGATTACATGAGGGAAATCCAGTCTACAAGGGTTTTTTTTTATTTTTCATGACTACATATGAGGGAAATCCCGTCTACAAAGGGCTTCCTCATCGTCGTCTGAAGATCGCACCGAGAATCTGTTCTGCCAGGTTCTCGCATTGGTGAAGATCTTTCTCTTCTTCCATGGCAGTTCATCGACATCCACAGTCGATAAACAAGAAGATAATCAGTGGCGGGCGGATACAAAACTGGGCATGGACCCATACCGCCAACAGAAGAAAAGCAGAGTAAATCTGCTTTCTTACATCCTGTGCCACGGAGGTAACGGGAGAAGGTACCGCTTGCAAGCGGTATGGCAAAATGCGACCCTTCTTCTCTCTCGAAGAACTACCATACAAAGTTGCTGATTATCCCGAGCAAAGGAGGCTATGATATCCTTCCATGATCCATCATTGCAGAGGACATTTGCTCAAAGACGCCGTCTTTTTCGGCTCGTTACATGCTGGAAGAGCATGATCTCCTTCTTCCCCAAATCGACCCGACGGACTCCGGCCATCATCTCTGTGTGATGAAGGAAGTGTAGGAAGAACAGGAGAACTCCTCAGCCTTTTTATAGGCGAGAGAGAGCACCGATCCCTAATAACTCCGCCATAAAGTCAGCCATGAAAGAACGTGTCAGGCTTGACCGTTTCAGGCTCCACTCAGAGCATTTTGAGTTACGAGGAACGGTTCATACTTCATTCAAAATGTTTTAAATTATGAGGAATTTGAAAGCTTTGAAAGGGGTCTTATAGAAGCATAAAAAATACGCTGGATAGCTCTACGCAGCATCTTGATACGAGGCAGCACAAACAGAGGACCTCAGAGCCATCAAGACATACAACGGAGCTTTTTTCGCTGAGCACAACGTAAAAATATTAGCTCGAGGACCATCCGCGTAATATAGTATATCCAGGCTGCTTCAGCGTGAACAGGGTGCTTCATCGCCTATATGGCGTAAAACTCATCCGCTTTCAATGCAGCATTGAAGTGTACGAGGAACGCTTCATATTCTTCGAAATGAACCTGTCAGATCACACAATGAACCTGACGTCTGGACTCCTGACAAAAAGCACAGCACGACAACCCAAGCGACGGGTATGATAATGGCGCGGCACTGCAACCCAGGCTATCATTTACTGCCATTTCCTTTGTGTAAATCACTTTTTCACATACGAAGGAATACGCCGCCTTGTTTTACACAGGCAGATGTGAGCTGTTTACGCTTCGCGGAAGACAAACAGCCTGCCACATCAAAAGCTGTACTTCGTACAGGGCTCGAGGCACGTCTCTGTATTTAATGCGCAGGGCTGTGACAGTTTCTTGAGGTACGTCTCTGTATTTGAAGCGACAAATACTAACAGACGCCTGAGGCACGTCTCTGCACCTGATGCACAGAAGGATGGCAGACATTCAAAACATGCCTCCTTATTTAATGCACAGGATGATGGCAGATCTCCATATTTAATGCTGGAGATTGGATTAAATATCACCGAACCGTCGTTTAGTGACATCCCCTTTGCGTAAACTACTCTAACGCATATAAGGGAATACGCCGCCCAGTTTTACACAGGCAGACGTGAGCTTATTACGCTCCGCAGAAGGCAAACAGACCGCCACATCAGTAGTCACTCTTCATACAGAATTCGAGGCACGTATCTGCATTTAATGCACGGAATAATGACAAATCTTAAAGACAAGCCTCTGCATTTAATGCACAGGATGGGGGCAGATCTCTGCATTTAATGTAAGAGATTTGATTATATCTCCAAGAGCCATAATTCTGGCTAAAACGTCCACATCGTCTCGGCTTCTACGCCTGCTCGGCTTCTATGCCCACTTGGCTTCTACGCCTGCTCGGCTTCTATGCCCACTTGGCTTCTACGCCTACTCGGCTTCCATGCCCACCCGGCTTCTATGCCCACTTGGCTTCTACGCCTACTCGGCTTCCATGCCCACCCGGCCTCTATGGCCACTCGGCTTCTATGCCTACTTGGCTTCTATGCCTACTCGGCTTCTATGCCATGGTGACAGTCATTTGGCTTCTACGCCAACCTCTTCTACACAAGAGATAACTACCTATGTGGCTTCTATGCCGTGATCTTCGTAGCAGATATACGCATTCTGTACCTTAGTTGGACGCGCGTCACATGCTCACTCAAAAGATCATTTATACGCAGGCATTGGTTATTTTAAACCATCGTGTAAAAGGTTGCTGTACTTTCTAATACTCAGTTTCTACGTCGATTGTGTGGTCACTGTCACTAAAACTCTATAAATAGAGACCTCTATCAATGAGGAACAAGGTCGACAAATTGGAGGGTCGAAGAAGTTAGGTATGAAAACTGATCAAGAGATCCAGTACCAGATCCAATGGTCGAGAGAGAGAGAGAGAGAGAGAGAGAGAGAGAGAGAGAGAGGAGAATCCAGAGCTCAGGCAAAGAGAAAGGATCGACGACTTTGGCATCGGGCATCCACCCTCTTTAGCAACCTTCGAAGCTGCTACCTGTCTTCCATGGCACTTCTTCAACATCGTGTGGTCCAAGGGCTAAAGTGATCGACTGTAGATCAGACACCTATAGCAATATTCACCCAGATTAAATAAAATGTACTTAGATATCCTCGTGTAGGATCAAATTTGTACAATCATGTTTGTAAACATAAAAGAAGGGCGGGTCTTCGCACAAGACCTCATTTTCCGTATTCATCAAATCTTTTCTCGTTTATTATCCTAAACAATTGATGAACAAGCCAAGTGTTCTTAATTTCTGACTCGCGACTTGGGCGATGTTATTAACACCGTATGACATGGTGAACGTCCCTTAGAAGTCTGTCAAGGGCCAAGCATTGGCTGACTTCCTAGCTGCTCATCCGATTCCGGAAGCCTCCAAACTGTACGAGGACATTCCCGACGAAGTTGCAGAATGTAATTCCGTAATGGAAAGTGATGCATGACAACTGTTCTTCGATGGTGCCTCCAGAACAGGTCCTAGGGGAAATATGGTTTCGAGAGTAGGAATTGTTCTGGTCACTCCTGATAAGCTCATCATCTACCGAGCATATTCTCTTAGCGACCCCTGTTCCAACAATGTGGCAGAGTACAATGCTCTACTAATTGGCTTCCAAGTCGTAAAAGAATTGGGCGTCGAATCTCTGGAAGCTTTCGGTGATTCCCTGCTGATCGTCAATCAAGTCAGAGGAATATATGAAGTCCAGAATCCAGACCTCATCCCCTATCACCGAGTAACGGTCGAGATAGCCATGACATTCAAAGCATTCTTTCTGGAATATGTGCCTCGATCTCAGAATCTGGAAGCTGATGCCCTAGCCAGTCTAGCTACAGATTTATCTACCCCTATAAGAAGGCAAAATTCGGTAATACTTCTTAACAGAGATTTATTCTGTGTGAAAAATAACTTTCACATAGAACGCAGCTACGCGGTGGACACAGATCCTCCCAGGAGAGACTGGAGAAGTCCCTTTATAGATTTTGTAGCATACATAATCTTGCCAGAGGATCCTAAAGAAGCAGTATCCGTCAAAAGACGATCATTACGCTTCTATTTCGACACATCGTCACAATGTCTATATCACCGGTCTTATGACGGACTATTATTACGATGTCTCTCTGGTGACGAAGAATAGCAGATTATCCGTGAAGCCCACGACGGCGTATGCGGAGCGCATCAACCCGGTCCTAAGCTACATGATCGCATCAGGAGAAAGGTTTATTACTGGCCTACTATGATCACAAATGCAATAAAGTATGCAAGATAATGCAGAGCCTGTCAGGTCCATGCAGACTTTATCCATCAACCTCCCGAATATTTACATCCTACGGTTGCATCCTGGCCTTTCGAAGCATGGGGTATGGATATCATTGGTCCTATTCACCCGTCTTCTTTCAGAGGTCACCGGTTCATACTGGCCATCACGGATTACTTCTCCAGATGGCAGAGGCGATCCCTCTTGCTGAGGTGAAGGCATCTAATGTGATCAGCTTCATCAAGCATCACATCATTTACCGCTTCGGGATACCCCAAAGGATAATCTATGACAATGGGCCTCAATTCAACAACGGTTCTCCCCATTGAGATCCAAATCCTGTCACTCAGGATAGCCATGGCTAATGGGTTGACTCAAGAAAAGAATAACCTGTTAAGGCTTCAAGAGCTAGAAGGATTAGACGAGAAATGCCTCCAAGCTCAACAGCGCATCGCGCTCTACCAAGCACGCATTTCCAGGGCTTTTAATCAAAAAGTAAAGGAAAGGATGTTCAAAGTCGGCGAGCTAGTTTTAGCTGTAAGAAGGCCGATGATTCTTACTCACAGAAGTTAGGGCAAATTGTAGCCCAAATGGGAAGGCCCTTATGTGATAGAGACGACGTTCTCAAACGGTGCTTACAGGTTAGCCCAGCCTAATGGAGACCTGTTAATGGCTCCCATCAATGGCAAATTCCTGAAAAGGTACTATGCTTAACCTCCTCTGCTCAAGTGGAATATGGTAAAAACCTCATTCTGATAAAACTACTTCCAAAACGAAACTAGTTGGATCGTATTCTATCATGTCCATATAACCTCTGAATAGATATGTTTAACTAATTTGGAACTTCAAGACCTATCACGTCCACATTACCTCTGATAGTGTCTTGTGTACAAATTTTAGCTAAAAATCATATTTCTATCATGTCCATATAACCCTAGAATAGATATATCCCGCTGAAACTTACCGAGAGTATATCACGTCCATATTACCTCTGATATCACTTTCACCCAAACCTGTCATTTATATTCCAAAATGATGGGTTCATAAAGTCAGATGAAAGCCTCTTTATTATTCCCAAAAAGGAGCAAAAGTACATTAAAAAGCAAAAGCAAAAGTACATCATTTTGGAGGAGCGGTCAGGTCACGAAGCTGCTGCGCTAGTGCGACCATCTTCTCAGTCCTGGAATCTAAGACATCAATGTGAGCCCGCTCTAGTCGTGCCTCGTCATTGCTCAGGAGGGACAGTTCGGCTCTAGCCCAAATAAAACCAGCACGGGCGACTCCTGCACGCGCCAAGTTCTATTGTGCTACGCCCAATCGGCCATCCGCCACAGCTAGAGCTTCCGACGATTGAGAAGCCCACTCCTTTGCCTAAGCGAGTTTTGTTTCTAGCCTGCGGACCCTCGCTACATTCCCTTCATGCTCGGTCTGGCACTTCGTTTGAAGAGCGATGGCCTCCTCCAGGATGACTTTTCCTTTATCCATCTCCTGCTGATGTGTCTGGATGGATTTATTTAGGCCTGCCATCTGTTCGACAAGCTGCGTAGTCATGGAGTCATACCTAGCCTGGACCAGATCTTCAACACTGTCTCGAGCTAGCTGCAAGTATTCGTTAATGGGTTGCTCCAAACCATTAACTATCTCCTCCAGCATATCAGCTACCCCAGTGTCGTCGAATTCTCGGATCGGCACTATCACGGACCGGGAGGACCTCTTCAGCGACGCAAAGCTCAGATTCTTCGCCAATACTATTGTTATTAACATTTTCAAAGTGGTATAGAAGATACCAGTGTACTGCTCGATCAGCGCAGCTAGATCCGAATGGACGTTGGGAGTGGCCTCGATATTGGCGAGTCTCCCTCCAAGAACAACCACAGACGATGTCGCCACGGCCGTCGCCTCAACAGGTGGTGCGACAAAAGAAGAAGCACCAACACCGGACGAAGATACCAGCATACTCATAGGAGGCATTGTCGCAATGACAGGCTCATCCTCCTCTTGGGATATCGGGACCTCGTCGACAGGCGAGCCAACACCCGAAGATGTTTCCTCTTCAAAAACAGGCACCTCCGTGTCGTCGCCAGGACCTGACACAGAGCCGAAGGGCGCATCTGCACTGCCCTCCCCGAAGAGGTCTTCCCCTGAAAAGAGAACGAAAGGAAGTTAATATCAGCATAATGTTAATTTTCCTAAAAAATAAGAGAGGCGTGAAGACGACATTTACCCATGGCCAACGGCATATATGTTGCGTCTACGGCCAGTACAACTAAATCATTTCTTAATGATGCTAAGCAAGCTGTCATACCTGAAGAAAGGGGTATGCTAACTGACGCTGGCAGATAGTCTTCCAGGTCCTCGTCAAATTCCAACCGAGGCTCATCGGTCAGAATCTCGCCAGGTGCGCTTACAGGTACGGCAGGGGTCCCTCCCGATGTCGATCCGTATAAAGGTATACTCAGCCCCGGAGGCGACCTTGTTCCACTACCTGAAGCAGTAGCAGCGACGGCGACCTCCAGCAGAGATTCTTTGGCACCACCAGCCGAAACATTAAAGGGTCCCTCTCTAAAAGGCGAGGAACCTCCAATCAAAGAATCATCCCCAACATGGAGAGATGCAGGCTCACTTCCAGGATCCTCAATACCAGGAATCCGGAGAGGACAATTTACCGTCTTCTTCTTCCTCTTGCAAGGGAAAGTCTTCTTCGGAGCAGGAGCCCTTCGCTTCCCGAAGATTACCAAAGGCCCTGCAGGCAGAGGTACTTTACCCCTCGATACCGCCAACAGAGGCTCATCTGGAGTGACGGACTCCTCACCCTCGTCAGAAGAAACCGAAGGGACTTCAACTCTTCCCCCAAACTTGGAAGAGGGCACCCTAAAACTTCCATGTATATCAAAATCGCGATGGAAGGTGTTCGTTGCCACATAGTACTGGGCATACGAGTGCAGGATGCGCAGCTCCGTGGAGAGTGTAATGACCGGCACAGTAAAAATTTCTCCAGTGCAACCCATGATGAAGTATCACCAGCCTCTTGCTCCATCAATGAGTCCACCCCTGGACCGGAAGCTGGTGACGGCGTTGCCCACGTGCAACTGATCATACCCAAACTGCCTGGCAAACCGATTAGACAGGTAGGGCTCCAAGAAGCAATGGTCTTTACTCCTGTATAGTAAATAGGAAGGTCTAATGCAGACCAACCAATTAAAAGCTTCAGGAGAAAGATTAGTCTTCTCTCTACCTGAATCCTCAAGCCTAATCCTCGATTGATTGCGATGTATAGAGGGAATAGTGCAGAAGAGCTTCCAGCTGTGACTGAAGCCCAGAACCCGCCGACAGTCTAGAACCGTGGCCATATTCCAGGAAGATTTCTGGTAGTTCAACAAAAAACTTGCCCCCGAACTACTGCCGGAGCCGGGAGACATAACCCTGGGGTTGTGAAGAATTAACCATCCCATCAAATACAGGTATGGTAATTCTACCCTGGGAAAGCTATCACGTCGAGTTTCATCGGCGAGCCACCCGTCAGTCATGACCCTCAGGCCAGCTTGTATACGACATACCATGGCAGGGAGCAAGCCCAGTCTTATCCCGAATACCAGACGCATTGCAGGCCATAGCGTGTTGCGGTGAATGCGGTCCGCAGATGCGATACCGGGTACCACCAGTCGGCGCAGCCATATGGAGAGGAAGCCAGCCAGTTGAGCTTCCCTGAAAAGAGGCCTGCGAAAGTGCCTCAAATAACTATAGGACTTAGTGCCTACAGGATACTGTCCTATCCCTTCGTCGAGGATTAAGTCCGGAGCCACAGCATCTACTATGAGATCGTCGACTACCTGAGCATTAAGCACGCTCAGAGGATTCACAGACTGATCCTTGCCCTCAAATACCTTCTCCAGCTTAGCAGTCCTGGACCGGTGAAAGAAGAGGTAGGACGTCCATTTATTGATGTGAGCTAAATCTGAGGGCTCACCATAAAAGGCGGTACAAGCGAGGTAGTGGCACATCAGATCCTGGTACACTTCTACTACCCGAGGGTCTGAATCCCCCAGCTCCCGGTTCGTAGGAACATACTCTTCATACGGAGTATCCCCCATCAGTAGTCTCGAGATCTCTGCCATCTCATGAAGGGCCAATCCCAGCTCCCCCAGTGGAGTGGCAAAAGTCCCGGTGAGCGAATTATATCGCTCCATCAGTGCCAGAAACAGGTTGGGGTTAGGAGGTAACCCAGCACTGGTGGCACTCACAGTTGTAAATAGGCCAATATTCTCCAACTCGGTCTGAAATGCTTCAGGGCCCAATCAGCTAAGCGAGCCCATCGAAGGTTTGTAGGGGTGATCCACCCACCGCATCGAGGGTTCACCTTAGGGTATACTCCCCCGTTGTCACGACCCGCACCCGGAATTTGGGCATGAGTCGTGGGTACGTCCAGCCTATGCCGCAGCATCGGCGGTAGAATGCTGTCTAGGTCTCAACATATAATATATATCCTGTCAATAGTCTCAACTCCGCACGGAGGACAATGATAAAAATCTACAGTTCTATAAATATACTAAATCACAAGCTATAAGAAATAATGGACACGATGAGAATGGAAAAGAGTTCCATAATAAACCAACCACAATAAGTCCAACTCAATCCCGGGTCTAGATGACCTCACAAAGTCACAAAATAATAAATACAACTCAGTCTCAGTCGGAAACAATAAATACAGCAAAAGTAATCTAAGTATTGGCAGGTAAGATCTCCTCTAGGATAGGCAACTCTTCTGGGGTTTCCGGAGTGAAATCTTCCTCTAATCCTGGGCCGTAATGAGTGGGGCAAAGATCCTCCAGGTCCTCTGAAAAATGTTATCCAGTCAGGATTGGAGCGAAGCACAAGCACTAACAGCAGTTTCATTAAATTGACAAAGACTATAAACAGTGTAAGAAATACAAGATGGAAATAAATGCTGGAAATATAAAGTACTGGAGAAATGGAAATAGGCAATAGAGAATCTAGCAATGAACAATAAACAGTGGATGCTAGAACAAGTGAATTTGAATAAAATAGACATCTAGCTAAGTGTTCAAAATATCAGTTTATTATGTGATCGGCTTGGGACTAGATCAGGCTGGTTATATATGATCAACTATGATTCTTGTAGGTCAGGCTAACCATATACTTAGCTATGATGCATGTAGTGGTCAGGCTAATCATATATAACAGCTATGATGCATGTAAAATGGTCAGGCCGCACCCAACATGAGAAGTGGGGTGAGCTATGATGCATGTAAATATTTGGATATGATCACATAATCTACTAATAGTTCCCCATCCCCCAGCTAGCACGATGGATTCCAATCACGAATCCTCATGATGGGGATCTAGGGTGCTAACCCGTGTATCCATAGTGTCGGAATCAAGTATGTAATACAACTGAATTATAGAAATAATCAACAATGAAAACTGTCAGAGAATGTACTCGCCTGGGGTCCTGAGCAAAAGGTGAGGATCGATGTCCAAAGTGGGATCACAATGACCTAAATAAATGAATAATACATCAATACAAGATTTGAAGTAAACACAAGCTAAACTAGTTTAATTCTAGGTCATTAGGACAAGTCTAAGTCAATAATCAAACTAGGTCAACTCTTGGTCGAACTAGCTAATTCTAGGTTGTATGAGTCCATACACTATGTAGCTAGGCTATACTGTAAATTACATTAGTATTAGTTGCCTTTGCTTGAGTTAAACCTTGGTACCAACACCAATCTATTCATATCAGCATTCATACCAATACCTGATACACCAATTCCTACACTGTACTTGCACTTGCCTGTGTGGGGTTCCCCCTTAACTGACATTAGCATTAGTCATCCAAACCCTACACTCCACAAGCCTTGAAGCCTTGCATCCTACCCCAATACCAAAATACCCTAAGTACAGACCTCATAAACTCAGTTCTCAGTCTGAAACTGCTCAAACTTACCCACACATGGTTCAACCTCTTAAGACAAGCTATGGCCACTGTCAGAACAACTATGTACCCACAGTGGAACTCACTGTCCTTAACTAATTCTGATACCTAATCCTACCTCTCACTGATACTAAACCCACACTGTACACTGATACCTTACTGTGTTCACAGGTATCAACTACACACAGTACACACTGAGTACACTGGTTGCATACTGACACCAAATCTCAACTCCCAATTTCACATACACTGATTTCTTAATCCCATGCACACAGTCACACATCAACACGTAGGTAATACCTTGCACCAATACACAGAACTTGAATACACTGAACACACAGGATTTCTAACTGGGACACAATTAACTCACACTGGCATTGAATACACTCAGGTGTTTAGTTAGGTTCATATAGAGCAATTTAAATACCTATGTACATAGATCTCTGATACATGGACACAATATACTGCTACTGATGAATTCAAACTGACACAGGCACTTATCCTCCCTACACTTAATATCCTACTGTCATCCTCAGCCCCTCAAAGTCCTAATGTACACCACATAGAAGTACTGATACACAGTCACACACTCTCTTCCCCATCTCTGATACACCCAGACACATAGGTTCAAGCGCTGTAACATATACACACAGAACCATACTGATTTCTCACACACAGTGCAGCATCCCCTCACACACACAGGTATAATTGCACAGCTGCACACTTCTCTCTCACAGAATTTACACTCAGGTAAATCACTCCCCACTGAACTCACACACATATGCAGGTGACTCACTGCACACATACACAGCCACACACAAATCCCTAACTCACCTCAACTCACAGGCATATAACTGATACACACACAATAATTTAACACACAATGCTCACTCACTTGTGTAAACACTCAACCATGGGAATACCCAGCTAGTACCTATTGAACCTGGGGAAAATCACTCCACAGTGAGGCACAAGTCACTGAATTTCAACTACCTACATACACACACAATCCAAAATACAATGTTTCAACTGCTACACACCCAGATAATTCCCTGTATTGAACTTGGTTACCATTCTCCCCAAAGTCTGATACACAAACACAGTCATACAGGCACACACACATGGAACTCTGCTGGAACACAGAACTTCCTACACTCTGCTGATACATTAGAACCTGGGAAAATGACTGCATACAAAACACTCTAGAATTAAACACACTGACACAGTATCAGCTAATTGATACTCCCTATTCACAACCCCCAATCAGCACAAAATCCCCCAATGCTTACAACCTATCTATACACACACTGACCACCTCAAACCCGAATGCACAATGAACCATTCACAGTGATCACCACACATACATGTATATATATATATATTGGCTCCTGAGAACTAGGAAAAAGTTATTCATCCTTCTTGGCATAACAACAAACACCTAGTGTGTGAAAATCGAGTTTCACCTTAAGATCCCATGAATCCTCAACCAAAACCCTAAAAATCGAGATCTAACCTACATGTAGGAGATGTAGTCATGTATACTTGCAAACCTTAATGATCTAGGGTCCACGAATTTGGGGAAAACCCTCGTTGGAACACCAAAACCTAATTCGACCTAGGTTTTCATGTAGAATCCCTAGGATTCGAGATCTACACCATAGGGGGTTTCCTAATGGGCATGAACAACAGAAAAACAGAAATAAAATGAATTAAAATTGGATTTTACCTATAGAGATGGTTTCTCCAATGGAAGTTCTTCTTCCCCAAGGTTCCTTGACCCAAACTCCTTGCTTCTCTTTGCTTTGGAGGAGGAAGAGGGATCTCCTAGGTCTGGATTCCCAAATCTGGAGGTTGGAAAATGGTTTTCTTGATGGAGGCTAGGGTTTCTTCTTTCTACATGAAGAATGGTTTTGAGGGAGGCTCCCTTTTATAATAAACTAGGTTTTAGGGTTTCAATGCATAGTTTTTAGGTTAAACCCCCAGGTTAGGTCATGAAGAACCTAATTAACTAAGGGTTAGTCATTCTAGGGTTTGAGGTTCAAACCAAAAATTGGAATTCTAGGGTTTTCTCTAGAATTTGGTTTCAACTAGGGTTAGTCATTAGGGTTATAGTCCTAATAAGTTCTAGGGTTTGACCTAAACCAAACACAACTAACAACATGCAAATAGTTTTAAAACTCAGTAGATTAATTAAACACATAATTATTTAAAATAGTGAAATTACACAAATGTCCTTATCTGGAAATGTGGTAGTGACAAGTCTACCCTCCTAAAAGAAATTTCGTCCTCGAAATTGGACTGAACTAGAACAAGATTGAAATCAGAAAAGGAAATATACCTCAAGTCTAGAAGAGGTATGGGTATTGCTCGCGCATTTCGTCCTCTCTCTCCCAGGTCGACTCCCCTGGGGAGTAATGTCTCCAAGCAACACGAACCAAAGGAATAGTTTGGTTCCGCAACACCTTCTCTCGGCGATCCAAGATCTCTACCGGCTGCTCGGGATAGCTGAGCGTCGGACCAACCTCAATCACCGAGTGATCAAATACGTGACTAGGGTCTGCCACGTACCGTCTCAGCTGCGACACGTGGAACACATCATGCACTCCCTCTAATGCCGGCGGCAAGTCCAGTCTATACGCTACTGCACCTACCCTCGCAAGAATGCCAAAGGGTCCGATGTAGCGTGGGCTAAGCTTCCCGCCTCGACCAAAACGAATCATGCCACGCATCGGAGAAATCCGTAGGAATACTAGATCGCCAACCTAAAACAAAACAGTCTCAACACGCAGTCTAAACAACAACATAAGCCAGAAAAATAATGATCTATACCTGAAACTCAAGGGGTCTACGGTGGCTGTCGGCCCAATGCCACTGTCTGTCCTGCGCCACTCGTAGTCTGTCTCTGATGAGTTTTACCTTTTCTGCTGCATCCACGACCATTTCTGGTCCTTGCAAGGCTCTCTCTCCAACGTCGTCCCAAGATAACGGTGTACGACACCTCCTTCCATAAAGAGCCTCAAATGGTGACATCTCGATGCTGGCCTAGTAGCTATTGTTGTAAGCAAATTCTACCAGGTGCAGATGATCCTCCCAAGAACCTCCGAGATCTAGAATGCAAGTACGTAGCATATCCTCGAGAGTCTGAATAGTCCGTTTAGACTGCCGTCTATCTGGGGGTGATATGCAGTACTGAACTTGAGCTGACTGCCCAAGCTAGCCTGCAGACTCCTCCAGAAGTGGGAAGTGAAATGATTATCCCGATCCGAGATGATGCTCACAGGAACTCCATAAAGCCTAAGGATCTGTCGCACGTACATCTCAGCTAGCCTCTCTGTCGACGTGCCTACCTTGAAAGGTAAGAAATGAGCTGATTTGGTCAACCTGTCCACGATGACCCAAATTGCGTCCTTCCCTCATGGAGAACGTGGAAGCCCTGAAACAAAATCCATGGTCACTTGCTCCCATTTCCACTCTGGGATCGGTAAAGGTTGAAGCAAACCACCTGGCCTTTGCCGGTCTGCCTTTACCTGCTGGCACACTAGACACCGGGATACGAAGCGTGCTACCTCGCGCTTCATTCCATACCACCATACGTGCTCCCTCAAGTCTCGATACATCTTGTTGGCACCGGGATGCATCGAGTACTGAGAGCGGTGTGCCTCCTGCAAAACCTTCTCGCGCAGCTCCCCGCTCGGCACACATATCCTCGTGCCGTGCCATAAGGAACCATCCTCTGCGATAGTAAAGTCGTCCGACAATCCTGCCCGAACATGTGCTCTGATACTCCTCAAAGCCTCATCATCATACTGCGCCGCTCTGATCCTGTCCATCAGCTCGGACTGTACTGCAATCCCCACATCTGAATCTCAGTACCGGGAACTAATACCTCAATCTCCAAGCTCTCCAAATCAGCTAACAAATGTCTATATGTCGTCAAGTACATAGCCATCGGATACCTGCTCAAGGCATCGGCGACTACGTTGGCCTTCCCTGGGTGGTACTGCAATGAGATGTCAAAGTCCTTTATCAACTCTAACCACCTCCTCTGCCTCATATTCAGCTCCTTTTGTGTGAATACGTACTTCAAGCTCTTGTGGTCTGTGAAGATCTCTACACGCTCTCCGTACAGGTAATGTTTCCACAGCTTTAGAGCGAAGATAACTGCTGCCAACTCCAAATCGTGGGTGGGGTAGTTCTCTTCATGAGGGCGTAACTGCCTGGAAGCATAGGCAATCACCTTTCCGTGCTGCTGAAGAACACATCCTAGACCCATACCTGAAGCATCATTGTAGATGGTGAAACCACCTGTCCCTGCTGGCAATGTCAAAACTGGAGCTATCGTCAACCTCTTCTTCAGCTCATCAAATGCCGCCTGGCACTCCTCCGTCCAGACAAAATCCACATCCTTCCTAGTCAGTCTGGTCATCGGTGCTACAATCCTGGAGAAGTCTTGTACAAACCTCCTGTAGTATCCTGCTAGCCCGAGAAAACTCCTGATCTCAGCTACCGAACTAGGGGTAGCCCACGACTTTACTGCCTCGACCTTCTGTGGGTTAACCGAGATTCTGTTACTCGATACTACATGCCCAAGAAATTCAACCTTGTCGAGGAAGAATTCACACTTAGAGAGTTTCCCGTACAGCTTCTCCCTCCTGAGAGTCTCTAAGACCAACCTCAGGTGCTCTTCTTGCTCCTCCGGGGTCTTGGAATACACAAGAATATCGTCGATGAACACCACTACGAACTTGTCAAGGTACTGGTGGAACACCTTGTTTATCAGGTTCATGAATACTGCCGGTGCATTGGTTAAACCAAATGGCATCACCATAAATTCAAACTGGCCGTATCTGGTCCGAAAAGCTATCTTCGGCGTGTCCTCCCTCTTCACCTTCACCTGGTGATAGCCTGACCTCAAATCTATCTTTGAAAATACCCTCGCCCCGCTCAACTGATCGAAAAGATCATCTATCCTCGGCAGCGGGTACTTGTTCTTGATAGTGATATTGTTCAAAGCTCTATAATCAATGCACATGTGCACCGTGCCATCTTTCTTCAGTACGAACAATACCGGAGCTCCCCATGGTGATGAACTGGATTTAATGAAGCCTTTGTCCTACAGCTCCTCGACTTGCTTCTTCAGTTCCGCCAGCTCGCTGTTGTTGACTCTATAGACATGTTGTGAAATGGGCTCCGCTCCTGGAACCAAGTCTATAGAGAATTCAATATCTCTGTCTGGCGGCAAGCCTGGCAACTCTTCTGGAAGTACATCCAGGAACTCCGCTATCAGAGGATGTGGCAACTCCTCTTCTTCCGCCCTGGCTCCGCAAAATGTGCTCCTGCTTTGTTCCGCTGCTCCTCTGACAACCTCAAACTCCGGCTCTTCTGGTGGTCTAAATAATACTCTGCCTCTATAACAATCTATAGTAGCATGATGCCTACTCAACCAGTCCATTCCGAGTACAATATCATACCCCGGAAGTGGCATGACGAGTAAGCTCACGCTCAACTCTCGGCCTCCTACTGACACCCTCCGGTCCTTGCAGTGATCACGGACTAGGATAATACCTCCACCAGTCATGACCTTGCAAGTCCTAGCTAATGGTTCTGTGTCTAAATAATGTCGAAGTGTATAAGATACAGACACAAAACTATGGGAAGCGCCAGAGTCGAATAAGGTAAATGCGGGAATACAATCGAGAAGAACCGAACCTGTGATCAGGTCTTCCGCTGGCTCGATCTCCTCGACTGCCATGGCGTATACTCGCCCCTGGGGTACACCTCTCTGCTGCTGGTGCTGGGCAAACTTCTGATGTTGCGGTGGAAGTGGTGCCCTCTGTTGTTGGCCTCCTGGTACGGCAAGTACCCTGTCTGGTCCTCTCTGGGCAGCTGCTCTACCCTGACCTGGACGAATGGTAGGGCAATCCCTCAGCTGGTGTATCATCGATCCGCAGGACAGACATGAGCCAAATCTCTTCCTGCAGATATCTCTAGTATGTCCTGTCTTCCCGCAGTACGCACACTGGATGGCGGGCTGAGTCTGCCTCTGCTGCTGATGCTGAACTTGCCCTCGGGCTGGTGCCTGATGCTGCTACTGAAAGGGCCTCTGCTGCTGCTGATAGTGTGGATGCTTGTCCGGTCCCGCACTACTGTTTGCTCCTCTGGAACCATCGCGTCCCCTCTTGGGCCTAAGGCCCAAGTCGTCCTCGGCTATCTGGGCATCCATCAAAATGCCCTCGTAGGTAGCTGTGCGACGTCCCAACGTGCGAGACTTGATCTCCCTTGCCAGCCCCTTTCTGAACTTCCGGGCCCTGTGCCCCGGATCTTTAATCATCGATGGCGCAAAGCGGCTCAGGCGGCAAAACTCTGCGGCATACTCATCGACGGACGAGCTCTCCTGGGCTAAGTCATGGAACTGACTCTCCAAAGCTCCCAGGGCAACATCAGGAAAGAACTTCTTCTTGAAGAGCTCCTTGAAAGCTTCCCAAGTGAGTCCCCTGTCAAGGAGTCTCGGCTCTGTGCGAAACTACGTCAAGGCGATATCGAACATCTGGCTGCCGGCGGCCTCGATCTGAAGAGCCTCCGGAAGCTGCGCCAAGCGCAAGTTTCTCTCGATGTCCTCTAGCCAATCATCGGCGTAGAGTATCCCTTCTGTCCCCTTGAACTCCCGAGGCATCATCCTCTTGAAATCCACAATGGTGCCCGGCCTCTGGTGTTGCTGATCAGGACGCTGCTGCTGAGTGACTCTCTCCACAGCCTGGAGAGCCACCTGATGAGCATTCTCCATGTTCACCCTCATCATCTTTGTCTGGGCCTGGTGTGCCTCAGCCTGCACCCTCTGGGCCTTTGCCGACATCCTCTGGGCATCGACCATGCCCTGAATCAAAGCGAACATCTGTGCTCCATCGACGGGCATACCTCCTGGATGCTGAACTGGTGGTGGTGGTGGTGGTGGTGGTGGAGGTACCGTCGTAGCTATGGGGACCCTCTGAATAGGTGGTGGAGGACCCCCGAATGCTGCAGACACTCCCACATGTACTGAAGATGTAGGAGGTGCTGCGGATGTCTGTCCGGCAAGGCGAGAGGTGGCAGACCTCTCTGACTCTGCTGCTCCGGTTCTCCGGGATCTAGTTCTCGGCGGCATCCTGAAGACAGATCGAAGAATTTAATTAAGGCAATAGACACGATATCATCAAGGAAGGACATCAAATTTCTAAAGGAAAAATCATTAAGAGTAGTATTATAAGAATCAGAATTTCCTAATTATGATTGAGCATATCCTCGGCCTAATTCCCGTTTCCTAAAACAGGCTCGTAGTAATACTCTAAGCGAGCACCACTACGATATTGCTCTAATGCGAATCTAGGACTCGACCTGCATGGGCCACCACTAAAAACGTGTCACGACCCGCACCCGAAATTTGGGCATGAGTCGTGGGTACGTCCAGCCTACGCCGCAGCATCGGCGGTAGAACGCTATCTAGGTCTCAACATATAATATATATCCTGTCAATAGTCTCAACTCCGCACGGAGGACAATGATAAAAATCCACAGTTCTATAAATATACTCAATCACAAGCTATAAGAAATAATGGGCACGATGAGAATGGAAAAGAGTTCTATAATAAACCAACCACAATAAGTCCAACTCAATCCTGGGTCTAGATGACCTCACAAAGTCATAAAATAATAAATACAACTCAGTCTCAGTCGAAAACAATAAATACAGCAAAAGAAATCTAAGTATTGGCAGGTAAGATCTCCTCTAGGATAGGCAACTCTTCTGGGGTTTCCGGAGTGAAATCTCCCTCTAATCCTGGGCCGTAAGGAGTGGGGCAAAGATCCTCCAGGTCCTCTGAAAAATATTATCCAGTCAGGATTGGAGCGAAGCACAAGCACTAACAGCAGTTTCATTAAATTGACAAAGACTATAAACAGTGTAAGAAATACAAGATGGAAATAAATGCTGGAAATGTAAAGTACTGGAGAAATGGAAATAGGCAATAGAGCATCTTGCAATGAACAATAAACAGTGGATGCTAGAACAAGTGAATTTGAATAAAATAGACATCTAGCTAAGTGTTCGAAATATCAGTTTATTATGTGATCGGCTTGAGACTAGATCAGGCTGGTTATATATGATCAACTATAATTCTTGTAGGTCAGGCTAACCATATGGTTAGCTATGATGCATGTAGTGGTCAGGCTAATCATATATAACAGCTATGATGCATGTAAAATGGTCAGGCCGCACCCAACGTGAGAAGTGGGGTGAGCTATGATGCATGTAAATGTTTGGATATGATCACATAATCTACTAATAGTTCCCCATCCCCCAGCTAGCACGATGGATTCCAATCACGACTCCTCATGATGGGGATCTAGGGTGCTAACCCGTGTATCCATAGTGTCGGAATCAAGTATGTAATACAACTGAATTATAGAAATAATCAACAATAAAAACTGTCAGAGAATATACTCGCCTGGGGTCCTGAGCAAAATATGAGGATCGATGTCCAAAGTGGGATCACAATGACCTAAATAAATGAATAATACATCAATACAAGGTTTGAAGTAAACACAAGCTAAACTAGTTCAATTCTAGGTCATTAGGCCAAGTCTAAGTCAATAATCAAACTAGGTCAACTCTTGGTCGAACTAGCTAATTCTAGGTTGTATGAGTCCATACACTATGTAGCTAGGCTATACTGTAAATTAGATTAGTATTAGTTACCTTTGCTTGAGTTAAACCTTGGTACCAACACCAATCTATTCATATCAGCATTCATACCAATACCTGATACACCAATTCCTACACTGTACTTGCACTTGCCTGTGTGGGGTTCCCTCTTAACTGACATTAGCATTAGTCATCCAAACCCTACACTCCACAAGCCTTGAAGCCTTGCATCCTACCCCAATACCAAAATACCCTAAGTGCAGACTTCACAAACTCAGTTCTCAGTCTGAAACTGCTCAAACTTACCCACACATGGTTCAACCTCTTAAGACAAGCTATGGCCACTGTCAGAACAACTATGTACCCACAGTGGAACTCACTGTCCTTAACTAATTCTGATACCTAATCCTACCTTTCACTGATACTAAACCCACACTGCACACTGATACCTCACTGTGTTCACAGGTATCAACTACACACAGTACACACTGAGTACACTGGTTGCATACTGACACCAAATCTCAACTCCCAATTTCACATACACTGATTTCTTAATCCCATGCACACAGTCACACTTCAACACATAGGTAATACCTTGCACCAATACACAGAACTTGAATACACTGAACACACAGGATTTCTAACTGGGACACAATTAACTCACACTGGCATTGAATACACTCAGGTGTTTAGTTAGGTTCACACACAACAATTTAAATACCTATGTACATAGATCTCTGATACATGGACACAGTATACTGCTATTGATGAATTCAAACTGACACAGGCACTTATCCTCCCTACACCTAATATCCTACTGTCATCCTCAGCCCCTCAAAGTCCTAATGTACACCACATAGAAGTACTGATACACAGTCACACACTCTCTTCCCCATCTCTGATACACCCAGAACATAGGTTCAAGCACTGTAACATATACACACAGAACCACACTGATTTCTCACACACAGTGCAGCATCCCCTCACACACACAGGTATAATTGCACAGCTGCACACTTCTCTCTCACAGAATTTACACTCAGGTAAATCACTCCCCACTGAACTCACACACACATGCAGGTGACTCACTGCACACATACACAGCCACACACAAATCCCTAACTCACCTCAACTCACAGGCATATAACTGATACACACACAACAATTTAACACACAATGCTCACTCACTTGTGTAAACACTCAGCCATGGGAATACCCAGCTAGTACCTATTGAACCTGGGGAAAATCACTCCACAGTGAGGCACAAGTCACTGAATTTCAACTACCTACATACACACACAATCCAAAATACAATGTTTCAACTGCTACACACCTAGATAATTCCCTGTATTGAACTTGGTTACCATTCTCCCCAAAGTCTGATACACAAACACAGTCATACAGGCACACACACATGGAACTCTGCTGGAACACAGAACTTCCTATATTCTGCTGATACATTAGAACCTGGGAAAATGACTGCATACAAAATACTCTAGAATTAAACACACTGACACAGTATCAGCTAATTGATACTCCCTATTCATAACCCCCAATCAGCACAAAATCCCCTAATGCTTACAACCTATCTATACACACACTGACCACCTCAAACCCGAATGCACAATGAACCATTCACAGTGATCACCACACATACATGTATATATATATATTGGTTCCTGAGAACTAGGAAAAAGTTATTCATCCTTCTTGGCATAACAACAAATATCTAGTGTGTGGAAATCGAGTTTCACCTTAAGATCCCATGAATCCTCAACCAAAACTCTAAAAATCGAGATCTAACCTACATGTAGGAGATGTAGTCATGTATACTTGCAAACCTTAATGATCTAGGGTCCACGAATTTGGGGAAAATCCTCGTTGGAACACCAAAACCTAATTCGACCTAGGTTTTCATGTAGAATCCCTAGGATTCAAGATCTACACCATAGGGGGTTTCCTAATGGGCATGAACAACAGAAAAACAGAAATAAAATGAATTAAAATTGGATTTTACCTATAGAGATGGTTTCTCTAATGGAAGTTCTTCTTCCCCAAGGTTCCTTGACCCAAACTCCTTGCTTCTCTTTGCTTTGGAGGAGGAAGAGGGATCTCCTAGGCCTGGATTCCGAAATCTGGAGGTGGGGAAATAGTTTTCTTGATGGAGGCTAGGGTTTCTTCTTTCTACATGAAGAATGGTTTTGAGGGAGGCTCCCTTTTATAATAAACTAGGTATTAGGGTTTCAATGCATAGTTTTTAGGTTAAACCCCCAGGTTAGGTCATGAAGAACCTAATTAACTAAGGGTTAGTCATTCTAGGGTTTGAGGTTCAAACCAAAAATTGGAATTCTAGGGTTTTCTCTAGAATTTGGTTTCAACTAGGGTTAGTCATTAGGGTTATAGTCCTAATGAGTTCTAGGGTTTGACCTAAACCAAACACAACTAACAATATGCAAATAGTTTTAAAACTCAGCAGATTAATTAAACACATAATTATTCAAAATAGTAAAATTACACAAATGCCCTTATCTGGAAATGTGATAGTGACACCCGTGTCCCATGAAATCAGTGCAGAAAGTCGATAATTGGACCAGCTGGATCACTAAGCTGTCTTCACTCGGGACACTGCCCGGGTACAGTCCCCTGAACATCGTCACAGAGCCGGAAGGGCGGCTGACAAACGACCCCTGGTCGGCTCCTTTCAGATGAAAGATCTTTCCCGGCCTGCCGTGAAGATCGGGAGTCAGCATCCACGATATCCTCTTGGGATGTATAGCATGAAAGAAAGCCGAGATGGGATAGTCTCTTGACATCTTGGGCAGATACAAAACCAAGCTCCCGGCAGGAAAAAACCTGAGTTCTCTCTTGGGCTTCGTCTGGGACTGCTTGTCAATCATGTCCCCGAATAGGAAAGCTGGCTTTAGGTACTGGTCCCCGTCTATGTACGTCAGGGGCTCTCCGTTGATCAAGTTCAGTAGCGTTCGCTCGCCCTGAGCCGATATCTAAATTTCCCTTCCTTCGGGATACTGGGGCCCGGAGATAGGAAATGTCACGTGTGACAGATCCTCCAGATAGTTGGAGTGCAGCATCCCGGCGCAGAACCCATCACATCGGCTAGCAGAGACACATGCAAGTTAACTGCAAGAGTGCAAGAAAAACACGTCAGTTCCTATAACTAGACATTACAGATCTTGCAGCATACGCCAAAAATCAACAGTCTGTGCTTTACGCTAAGACCATAAAAACTTGACCATTACGCTGAAATCCATTTTCTAAAGCGTAAAATTCAAGGCTGGCAGTATACAGTCTATGCTTTAGGCTAGACTGATAAAGTTGAGGTATTACGCCAGAATCTTCATCCAGAAGCGTAACACTCAAATTTTATACGCCAACTTTCGACAGTCAAAGCTTTTACGCCAGACTGCGAAATTATGGAGTTTTTGCGCTGACACATTAGAAATGTGGGCGTAAAAGATGAAACGTCTCTGTGCATCATCTTCCTCAAAGAGGCTATCAGCACAGAAGACGACCTAGCGCGGTCACGTACAACATGTGCGAAGGATTTTCAGTCGTTCTTTTTCGTCCCAAAAGCTCTACCTTTAAGGTCGGGTGCACTGCTCGTCGGCGGGATACTTCACTCAGAGTGAAGTTCATCTTGCCCGACCGAAGGTGCTCTCACTTGAGCAGAAGAATGAGAAGAAGAATCAACCTTCTTTCCCTTAGTGGAGGGGACTTGTTTCGGGGCCATTACTGGAAACTTTGAAATCTCGGAGAAGAAACGAAGAAGAACTCGAACAGTCGAAGGCTTTCTTTTGCAGAAGACGGATGAAAAGTTTTTCTCTCAGAAACTTGGGGTATATATATAGTTCGGATGGACTCCTCGAATTCCGAACCAAATATCCTAATTAATATTCGATTATGATTGGGTACTACGTCAGCCTATTACTCAGAGAAGGCAGACAGTCAGCGAATTTGAAAAGTTTTCGCGCAAAGCAGATTCGTGGTTTTTACGCTAAGGAGCTTTCTACGCTCGACAGCTACAGATCTACGGTTTTACGCTCACAGGCTATAAGTATATGGTTTTATGCCCGGATGCCTTTGTGCTCGGTAGCTTTTACGCTCGAGAGGCTACAAACCTACGACTTCACGCTCAGCAGCTACAAATCTATGATCTCACGCTCAGTGGCGTTTAGTTTATGCTCAGAGGCAACAGATCCACAATTTTACGCTCGGAAGATTTCCTTTTCACAGGCTATAAATCTACTGTTCTGCGCCAAGGAGCTTTCTACGCTCGACAGCTACAAATCTACGGTTTTATATTCAAAGGCTACAAGTCTATGGTTTTACGCCCGGATGCTCTCATGCTCGGTAGCTTTTATGCTCGAGAGGCTACAAACCTACGACTTCATGCTCAGGAACTATAAGTCTATAATTTCACACTCGGTAGAATTTAGTTTATGCTCAGAGGCTGCAAACTTATGATTTCACGCTCTATGACTTTTCGCACATCTGAAAGATACGTCGGACAGAGTACGCGTACATCTGAACGATTCTCAAGGCGGTCAATTGCAGAAGTTCACACAGAAGATACTCCTTCTTGACCTCAAGATACCCCAAGTACCCGAAGCATACAAGTTCAACATTGAAAATTACTCTTCTTCATGGGTCGATTCGAAGTTCATCCAAACTCCGATCTGAATATTTAATCTAAAAATTCAAGATGGCAACTCAGTTTGACAGCCATTTCTCGCCCTGTTCCAAGGGACTTTCGAGAAATCATTCTGGAAGATGATGTCTGAACAAAAATTTTGTTTATCAGAAGTAACAGTTCAGAATTCTACGCGGTTCCTCATTCCTAAACAGAAGGACAGTTCGAATACTCGACTGCTAAAGCGACTTTCTGCGCATCCTTAGTTATGCGTAAAAGATAGGACATGACCTAGCACTCTTTCTATACAGAGTCGGCGTAAAGAATCAGACGTGTCGAAGCTACACATATTCAGACTTTACAGCAAAGTATGGCAAGATGATCATATGCAAAGAAGAAAGACGATTTCATTAAAATTAAAAGCATGATTACATATGAGGGAAATCCAGTCTACAAGGGTTTTTTCTTCATTTTCATGACTATATATGAGGGAAATCCCATCTACAAAGGACTTCTTCATCGCCGTCTGAAGATCGCGCCCAGAATCTGTTCTGCCAGGTTCTCGCATGGGCAAAATTCTTCATCCATCTTCTCCAGCAGTCAGTCGGTAACCGCAAACTGACTGAAATATTGGTCAACGGCGGGAGGATACAAAACTGGGCATAGACCCATCCTCCAACAGAAGAAAAGCAGAGTAAATCTGCTTTCCTACATCCAACGCCGTGACAGATTGAGTTGAGGTTTTTCACCCAACCCAATCCTGGACAGAGCTAGTCTATCTGCTCTCGTCCACGGAGGTAACAGGAGAAGGCACCGCTTGTAAGCTGCATGGTGAAATACGACCCTTCCTCTCTCCCGAAGAACCACCATACAAAGTTGCTGATTATCCCGAGCAAAGGAGGCTATGATATCCTTCAATGATCCATCGTTGCAGAGGATATTTGCTCGAAGATACCATCTTTTTCGGCTCCTTACATGCTGGAAGAACATGGTCTCCTTCTTCCTCAAGTCGACCCGACGAACTTCGGCCATCATCTCTGTGTGGTGAAGGAAGTGTGGGAAGAATAGGAAAACTCCTCAGCCTTTTAATAGGCAAAAGAGATCACACCGATCCCCAATAACTCTGCCATAAAGTCAGCCATGAAAGAACGTGTCAGGTTTGACCATTTCAGGCTCCATTCAGAGCATTTTGAGTTACGAGAAACGGTTCATGATTCATTCAAAGCGTTTAAAATTACGAGGAATTTAAAAGCTTTGAAGGGGGTTTTGTAGAAGCATAAAAAATACGCTGGATAGCTATACACAACATCTTGATGCTGGGCAGCGTAAACAAAGGACCTCAGAGCCATCAAACGTGCAACAGAGCTTTTTCGCTGAGCATAGCGTAAAAATATAGGCTCAAGGACCATCCGTGTAATACAGTATGTCCAGACTGCTTCACGGTAAACATGGTGCTTCATTGCCTTTATGGCGTAAAACTCACCCGCTTTCAACGCAGTATTGAAGTATACGAGAAAAACTTCGTATTCTTCAAAATAAACCTATCAGATCATGCAATGAACCTGACGTCTGGACTCCTGACAAAGAGTACTGAACGACTACCCAGGCGACGGGTATAATGATGGCGCGAGACTGCAACCCAGGCTGTCATTTACTGCCATTTTCTTTGCGTAAACCACTTTTTCACAATAAACCTATCAGATCATGCAATGAACCTGACGTCTGGACTCCTGACAAAGAGTACTGAACGACTACCCAGGCGACGGGTATAATGATGGTGCGGGACTGCAACCCAGGCTGTCATTTACTGCCATTTTCTTTGCGTAAACCACTTTTTCACATACGAAGAAATACGCTGCCTAGTTTTACACAGGCAAATGTGAGTTGTTTACGCTCCGCAGAAGACAAACAGCCTGCCACGTCAAAAGCTGTACTTCGTACAGGGCTCGAGGCACATCTCTGCATTTAATGCACAGAGCGGTGACAGTTTCTCGAGGTACCTCTCTGCACTTAAAGCGTCGAATATTGATTGATGCCTGAGGCACATCTCTGCACTTGATGCACAGAAGGGTGGCAGGCCTTCAAAATACGCCTCTGCATTTAATGTGTAGGATAATGGCGGATCTTCGCATTTAATGCAGGAGATTTGATTAAATGTCACCGAACCGTCGTTTAGTGACATCTCCTTTGCGTAAACTACTCTTACGCATATAAGGGAGTACGCTGCCCAGTTTTACATAGGCAGACGTGAGCTTCTTACGCTCCGTAGAAGGCAAACAGACCGCCACATCAGCAGTCACTCTTCGTACAGGATTTGAGGTGCGTATCTGCATTTAATGTGCAGAATGATAGAAAATCTTAAAGACAAGCCTCTGTATTTAATGTGCAGGATGGGGGCAGATCTCTGTATTTAATGCAAGAGATTTGATTAATCCAAGAGCCGTAATTTCGGCTAAAATGCCCACATCATCTCGGCTTCTACGCCTGCTCGGCTTCTATGCCCACTCGGCTTCTATGCCCACTCAGCCTCTATGACCACTCGGCTTCTACGCCTACTCGGCTTCTATGCCTACTTGGCTTCTATGCCTACTCAGCTTCTACGCCTACTTGGCTTCTATGCCTATTTGGCTTCTACGCCATGGTGACAGTTATTGGCTTCTACGCCAACCTCTTCTACACAAGGGATAACTACCTACGTGGCTTCTACGTCGTGATCTTCGCAGCAGATATACGCATTTGTCCCTTAGTTGGACACGCGTCACATGCTCACTCAAAAGGTCATCTATACGCAGGTATTGGTTATTTTAAACCGTCGTGTAAAAGGGTGCTGTACTTTCCACTACTCAGTTTCTACACCGACTGAGTGGTCACTGTCACTAAAACTCTATAAATAGAGACCTCTATCAACAGAGGAACAGGTCGAAGAAATTAAGGATAGAAGGTCAAACGGTCGAAAAATTGATCAAGAAATCCAGTATCAGATCCAACGGTCGCAAAGATCGAAGGTCAAACGGTCAAGAGAGAGAGAAGAATCCAGAGCTCAGGCAAAGAGAAGGGATCGACGACTTTGGCATCGGGCATCCACCCTCTTTAGCAACCTGCGAAACTGCTTTCTGTCTTCTACGGTACTTCTTCAACATCGTGTGGTCCAAGGGCTAAAGTGATCGACTACAGATCAGACACCTATAGCAATATTTACCCAGATTAAATAAATTATACTCGACATCCTCGTATAGGATTAAAATTGTACAATCTTGTTTGTAAACACCGAAAAAAGGGCGGGTTTTCGTATAAGACCTCATTTTCCATATTCTCCCTCGTTTATTATCCGAAATAGTTATATATCCTCTACCATGTATATGAAACTACTTTCAGAGTTTTGTACTTTGCTCTAATCCAGACTGGATATATTTTTCCAGACGACTACTTAGAGAACTTGTATTCTATATACTACGGCCCGCAGGACGGAGAGCCAGTTGAGATAACACCTTTAGGTCAGGACAATATGGTACCAGCTATCGAGGAGGCACACATAGATATAACTGACCCTTAGCTAGTATCTATTTATTGTACTGGATATGTCTCCAGCTTAGACATTGAAATATTTTTTATATTTGAGACCATTTATGTCTATTGCTAGATTCTAGACTTGGATATTGTTATAACTTGTTATTTCCCTTATCTTTATGATATTGTGTCATTACCTGCCTCTAGTTCTTGGTGATTGAGTATTCATGCTATATATATTCATCTTATCCTCCTTATGGAGTTGAGTTACCATTGACAGGTTATATGTATATCATTGTGTGAGTTGTTAGATTATGTTATGGACCTTTACAGTATTCTACTGTCGATGCTGCAGCGTAGGCTGGACGTACCCATGACTCATACCCATTTTTTGGGTGCGGGTCGTAACAGTTTCTTATTCGAATGATTGAGACATAGGTATTCATAGACCTTAGGTGGCTTGGTTGTGTAGGACCGTAAGGCAACTCTAGGGGGAGGGGGTGAATAGAGTACAGCAGAATAATCTATCCAATTAAAAAATTGATACGAAGTAAAGATAGTTGTCAACTAACAATAGTAATGTATATATGTAAGACAGATATATAAAGCAGTAGAGTTGAGAGAAAGCAAATAACATAATATATACTGGTTTTCCTCTTAGAGGACTAGTCCAGTCCCGAGAACTCTTACTCGGAGTTGTATCCACTATAATCACCAATAGTGAACCACATGCTTTGATCCGAAGACTTGCTGACTTCTTATAATATAGAGCTTTGATCCAAAGGCTCGAAAGACTTTACACGTGCGTTTGATGCAAAAGGCATGCAGACTTCAAACACTAAGGAGAAAATTTGATAAACCAAGCTTTTATAACTCTAACAAATTTCTAATCGAGATCGCACTTGGCACTAGAAGGTTAGGGAGTTGATCTTGGATATGGAGAAGGTTAAGGCTCTGGGTATTTCCTCACTAAGGGATAGGAAGATTGAGAGAAGATGAGTGAGTAAGAATGAAGAAATCCAAGTCTATTTATAGGTTATTCTGGGATAGAATTCGGCCAGAATTTGGTAGCCAAGCATTCAAAAATTTGAACGTTGGAACCATAAAATCAAGGATTTCACAAGTAACTAAAGTTCAGTTTATTGTAGACCGAGTTTGGTCCAAGTTCAATTTCACAACCGAGTTCGGCCAGAGTACGGTTGGCCTCATTCTAGAATATGCTAGGTTTTAGTCAGGCTATTTTTGGTCTGATTTTGATATTGTATTTGTGGATAGGTTTTAGACTATTTTGAGTAGACCTTGAGTACTTCTAATTGCCATGTACGAATTGATGTACAAAAGTCCTAAGACTCAGTAAATATCAAATTACATTGCTGAAATATAAAAATACTAGACAAAAGAAGATCTAGATATTTGGTTCAAATGTCTGTCTTCAGTAGAAATCCTTCACATCTAGTAGCTGTACTTTGTATTTAGACTTGGTGTTGTCGATTATCAAATTCTGGTTGACCATGACCATTTTGTGTCAACGATCTCCCCCATTATAATAATTGACAAACCATGCCAATATAAATCAGATACTAGGTTTGATACGGTAGCCTTTAATCAATGCGGTATGTAAGCTTTGAAACGAGCTCCCCCGTAAATAAAAAGCTTCCCCGTAAATAAATGTTCATTTTGATTTATGCAAAAGCTGAGAAGGCTGATGCATCTATATTTTTGTAAACTGTTCTGTCTAAAGACAATATGAAATTTTGATATTGTATTGCATAAATATTTGTATTAAAATTTCTCCTCCTTTGTCATTTAATCATAATAAAAAAGACAACAAAGAAAAAAATGTGAAATGGCAGTGAGCATACTAAGCAAGGGAATACTATTTCTTAAAAAAGTTACGACATATTTTTCTTTCATATAAAAAGAATGATCACATGAATGAGTAAAACTAAGAGTGCTAATAGTTATATTATAGGATAAATCTGACAAGTGTTGTATGCTAACTATAGACATAAATGATCAGTCAAAAACTAGTAACCATGTGAATTAAACTCAGAGAAAACATCATAGATAATGTTTCAAACATAGTTTCTAGTACAATCAGCTAAAAATAAAATCACACATGTATAATAATAATATAGATCTATACATAGTCCAAATAACTAAGAACATAGATAAGAAAATAACACTAGATGCATCATAACACTGTAGCAACTACAGATCATTACTGTTTGTAGGATCATCAGTTGGCTAGTGAGTTTCAAAGTAGGCTGCAGTCAGATCAAAGTACTACTGAACATAGGGGTCGTCGATCCGGTAGCATGGACGAGAAGGGTCATGAGCCACTGGAAAATGTGTGACAGGATGATCAACGTGGCTGTACTAAAGATCTGCCATAGTGTCGGCTAGGGTATGGGTCTGAATAGTCGAGTGGTAGTCCTGGTCGTGAAGACGAGTGATGAGCGTAGTATTCGGATCACAAAAATGAGCAACAATCATCTCGTTTTGAAGTCGGAACTGCTCCCAAAACATATCCTGGATAGAATCCAATGTAGCAGGAGGGGTAGATGCAACTGGTGCAAATGTAGCTTATGAGCACCCTGATTTTTATATAGGATTATTTTGATAATTTATATTTATATTTATTATTTTTATTTATTTAAATATTTATTTAGTAAATTATTGAACTATAGAAATCATTTACCATGGTCCTGAGTGCAATACTAGCACTTACCCTCCAACCAACTTTGCATACTAGACTTAGAAGAGCCAAATTAGGTTCATGCATTGACTATTACTTCTAAATTCTTATTCTTATGCTTCGTTTTGGTCGCACAACTTTTGTGACACAAAAACTAGAATTTGATAATTTGTCGCATTGCCGTTGCATACGATTTTAATACGTAACACCAACCCTTTTTGTCCTACCAAATTCATAATCATGAGCCCAACTAGACCTAATATGTCCATGTTAAGGGTTTCCTATTTATTTAAACCACTACATTCTCTATAAACTTTGCATGGTTCAAATCCTAGTTTTAGATTCTAATTTTTTATTTTAGGAAACCGTATCTTTACATATCTTTGTGCAACTTTAATTAAATTAAAACAAATAAATAAATAACAAGCCCAATGATCATTAGAGGCCTAGCAACCATTCATGGAACCTCAAACCCACTTCCTTATTGGGCCAAACCAAACCCCAAGCAACCAACACCCATAGTCCCACCAACAAGTGCGCGCGTGCGCGCGCGCACACACACACACACACACACACACACACACACACACACACACACACACACACATATATGCTCCTCTCCCTTCTCCAAGTCCAACCCGCCAACCCCCTTACCCTTGGTCGACCAAACCAGCAGCAAACCCCATCTCCTTCCCCTCTTATTCATCATCTTTCACCCCATACCTTCACGAAATCCTGAGCACCCTCTAGGCCACCCATTGGCCGACCCCTTGCACCGAAAGCCTCCCCCTGTTGGCTGGCGGCTACCAAAGCAGGTTGCTGCTGTTTTTAATGCCTAGAAACTCCCACAAACCAGATTTTATACTCCTATTAGAATTCCCCTAGTACCTTGTCAAGTGGTTCAAAGTTTATAGTCCATTTGGTACTCCGTTTGGCCGTAGTCGTGAGAAAAGTCCCTACCGTAATCGCAATCGCGTAAGTTTTTCATCTTCAACTCTTTTCCTAATTTTTATGAATAAAATTCTTGTACAAATCCATATTAATGTTAGATGATGTTTATAATTATTTCCATGCATGAAATCTATATTTTTATATACAAAAACTACCCCAAACCAATGTACAACTATGACACGGACACGTCGCACTATGACTAGTTATAGTTCTTTGATAGTTGCTAAATTTTAATTATGTAAATAAATTTCAAAAATTAATATATAATAATTTTAGAATATTTAATTTATTATTTTATTATTTAATCATGTTTTGATGCCAACATGGAGGTTGCATGTCTATGCTATGTACCGAAGTTGGTTAGAACGACTAGTTGTCGACCGAAGCAATTAATGGCATGCAATAACGATATTTTTTTTTATTAATTAAAAAGAATAATTTCAGAATATTAAAGGTATTTATTTTAGTATTATGAGATATTAAAATAGGTATTTGAGAAGTTCCATGCAAGTTATAAGAATATGATAGCATTCATGCGAGTATTGCGACATAGATACGTTCCTATGTACGTATAAGACTACGTGTAATCAAACACATATGAGTGCCTATATGTACGCATGCTATATTGATGTAAGATACCCTCATAACATATTAGATAGTGGTTTGACACATGTATCTTGGCACATTATCCAAAGCCATGCGAAAGTTGGTTGGTTGCCATGAACACCAAGTATTGGTTGATGTTGTGCAACTATCCTTCATTCGTTATAGAGTAGTTTAGCGTGTGTAGTTATTGATTAGAATGTGTGTAACACGACATCTTGGATCTACTACTCTTCCAATAGAGAACATCGAACATGCAGTACCGCAGCCACAAACAACACACAAGTGTACCTTGCCAGCTTTTATTACAGATTATATTATTTATTGTTACTCATTAGATATGGTTACTTTATATTTGTGATGTTATACATGTTCATCCTAGGACTGATATAGGACACTTGACATGAACTTATGTGACATAATCTTTTATGATATATTCTTGGTGTTCATCCTAGGACTGATATAGGACAAGTTGTATTAAATATACAATGTTTATCTAAGACATTTTAATTTTTTTAGTCTATGTAACTTTAACATGAACTATTTTGCATTTACTTGTGCTATGGAAGTTAGTTTACTTTCGTTGATGTTTTAATGAGTTTTACATTCATAAAATTTTGAAGATTACAAGATACTGACAATTGCCATTTTGTTACAAGCCTCCTTAGATTTTCTTGAAATGCTACAGTTTTGTAATTCATAGCATACCCACTTATGTTGTAGTATATTGTCTATATATTATTTTAAGCTATACGATTTGGACAACCAAATGGGAACAAAATTTATATCCATAAAAAATTGGAACACTTCTTAGTCGTTCTAGGTGCAAAAATTATCCGAAACTCTTTGTTAGGAATGCTTGGCTAGTGTTCCAAAACACTTTTTAGGGTGCAAAAAAATGCTTTCTCAGGAATGCAATTATGGTATTCCAAATCTGGAACATTTTTTAGCCGTTCCAATAATTGTCACAAAAATTAATTTGGAACACCTTTTTAGGATCGCTTTATTGGTGTTCCAAATCTGGAACGCTGTAATTCTATTCCAATTTACGTTGATTGGAACGCTATCTTTCCGTTCCAAAAATCAGGCAGCCAAAATTTAGGCACTGAATATAGGCGTTCCAAAAATTATTTGGAACAAAATTAAAGTGTTCCAAAATAACTATTTTGGTGTAGTATATATGTACGTGCCTGTCTTAGTCTCTGTAGCAGAGCTTTTGTGTTATTTAAGTGCCTGCTTTAGGTTCCTTGATCAGGAGCCTTTAGTGTTATTTACTTGACTGCTTTAGGTTCCATGATACAGAGTCTTTAGTGATATACTTTTACTTGTCTGCTTTGGGTTCCTGTTACAGAGCCCTTAGTAATTATTATTATTATTAGACTGCTTGGGGTTCATACACATGGAACCTTGAAAGTCTCCTGCCTGAGTATGAGTGATCTCTCACTTGCATAACACTTAGACGATTACTATAGCTTACCCTTTATATTACTGTTTTACTTCTGGCATGTTGTTTCTTGTACCTTGCTATGTCCTCTGAGGACTTGGATCCGATTTTGTCCCGAGGATATTGCTGAGCTGGATTAGTGAAGTATATTGGTGGATTATTATTTCTCTAGGATTCATATATATGAAGTTGATACCTACATCATATTCTTTCATGTTTATAGTTATTTCTCGTTACCTATTTCTGCTAATATAGCCTAGTTTTATTGACTCTGATTCTGTAAACCCCACTAATTTAATTATATATTTTTAAGTTTATTTATTTATTTAATTATTTAAATTTTTTTTAGATTAAATTCTTAGTTAATTAGAAAATTAAATTCTTGATTTAATTACTTATATAAATACTTCTCTAGAATTACTTCATAAAACAAAATTTTATTTTAAAATATTTTGTTAATGTATTATAATTTTTCTAGAAATTATTTTATGTGCAAATATATTTTTGTGATTTTTTTTATGCTTACACCTATATATAAATATATATAGTTAATAATAAAAAAGAAAAAAGAAAAAGAAACGAAAGAAAAACACAAAGAAAAAGAAAGAAAGAAAGAAGGAAAACCAAACACAACCACAACAACAACACTATAACACATGCAACACACTCACAGAGCCTCCTATGGCTGAACCCGCGAGTTTCCCCGTATCCGCGAGGAACAACCCTCCTTCCAAAATTCAAAAAAATCAATCAAATCTTAACCAAATTGGATGAAACCAATTTTGGATTAATCCTTACCCAAATTCTCTTCCAAATAGTCCTAATCCCAGTTTAAATCCAAGTTTAAATTTATGATAATTCATATTTAAAAACTGGGTATAAATATAACTCGAAAAGCCAATTCCTAATCCAAAAACCCTAGCAAGCCGTCAATAGCTTGAACTCTAGATCCCCAGGAAATCTCCAACCCTTCTCCGATAACTCAAGACCACCCTCGACTGCCGCCGAACGCCTGCAGCACCCCTGGATGCCGCCAATCGACCTGAATATACACCAAACCGACAACAGCAGCAACAACCAGGTTAGCTACTTCCCACCTTCGTATCTTCGCACACATACCACAAAATTTTGTTTTGATTGATTCTTTATGAATCCTACTTGACCTTCTTCAATACCCAGTAGATAGATTTTAATATATAGCAACAAAAACTAGGTAAAAATCAAAGCCAAGTTGAGAAAGAAACACATTTTAAACAATTAAAGAATAGTCCAACTACCTCTGTTTGTGTCCAATTTTCTTTCAAACCTTGGACTTTAAAAAAATCTATTTAAAGGAACTTATTCACAATATAACCAAGATTATTCCTGTTCTTTTAGTTTTTATTATTTTGTAGTATTCATCAAATTATTCTGTTTCCAAAATGACAAAAAAAAAATATTTTTTCCAAAACCCAAAAGCTTGCGATACAGAATGCGCTCTGTTAAAAGGAACCATCTCGTCGCATACTAGTTACTCCAAAAAGCGCATATGGTATATCCTGATGTCTGAGTTTTTGAGAAAGTTGATTTGGACGTGTGTGCATGCCGGAATCAACCTATATCCGTAAAAAGTTTTTCGTATCGATATTTTGCAAAATACCCTAGAAGTTTGTGACCGCTAATCAAAATTAGACGAAACTTGCGCCAATGGATCTGTGGTATCATGCTGGTCTTGTGATCCATGTTTCATGCAATTCCGAGAAAGTTGACCGAAGTACCGTTTTGCGGGTCCCATGGTTTGACTTAACTAGTAATTTTTTGATCGGCTCACCTGAATCCAAAACTAGATATACCGTTAAGTTCGTATCATTGTTGAGGATTTGTTTGACCTATAATTTGTCCCATTTAGAGACCTTTATCCTTGGCATATTTTTTGGTGCAAAGTGTGCCACATGTGGACCATGCTTTAACCCAAAATGACCGTTTTAGCCCCAAATTGGGCGAAAGGGTAGTGTTTTTGGACTATCTCTCTTATTTTGGAAACATTGATGATGTTAATTTCAGCATCCGGAGATGTTTGCACAACTTTTTTATTTTTTGGTTCGTTGTACCTGTTGTCTTACGTCGTTTTTCTACCAAATAACTGTCAAGCATGTATCCTTGTCATGATTACTGTTTATTTATATTTTGTACAATATGTTGAATTTATGTTATTTTTTTTACTTAGTTATTTTCTATAAAAATGCGAGTCCAAGATAGACATGGGTGCAATGGAAAATTTTATCGTATTTATTTTATTTATTATGCATATTGACCTAGAGTTATGTGACCCCCTATATTTACCAGCAATTTTGTATCTCCATGACCATGGCACGTACTTTGTACATACACGGATGTGTGATATGCGTGAGAGGGCACGAACCATCGCATTAGGATCGATCCCGATACGTAAGGGACGTGTGTCGGCTTAGTCATATTTATTGTGTTAGGATGTATTCATTGGACTTAGTGGTGAGAAACTGGACGTGTCGTGTCATGGATATGATTCAGACAATCGTTTGGGTGGGGTGGATACACATGAGTCATTTGGGCTACTTTACATATTCCCTTGTAGCTCGCACGCTCCGCTGGAGATGCGTAGTGAAATAACCCTTATATTATTTATAGGTGGCCTTTGTCGATCGAAAGACATTATGCTTTGTAGGGCACTGATTCTCCAAGAGAATTATGCCAATCCTATTTTTAGCCAAACAGCCCATTCGTGCGAAGGTTATCCTCAATTACATTCACGTAGCTTGGTTAGTTTACCCAGTACATATATTTATATTCAGTTTATAATTGGCATGCTTATATGTATTTAGTTACATCTCTCTAAGGACCTGGTTACTTTTCAGGTGTAGACGATCATGACTATTTACAGGGGCATGGATCAGGACCTTCTACTTCTTTCTCTTTCGAGGAGGTTTATAAACCCCCTCGACCAATTTAGGTCTACTTGGCTTAGATAGAGAGATTAGGGTTAGTTTGAAGCCATTTATAATTAGAACATAGTATTTTAGATTAATGTACACAATATTCGTATCACTTTGTGAACATTACCGTTGCTTCGATATTTTGGAGCGCTACACTAGCATTTGCATCCAAACAAATTTCATACACTTTTCCTACATATGCCAGCCTTCCATTCTGACCTTTGTGTAACTCAAAAATACCCTCCCTGGTATTTTATTTCATTCGCACAATATTTGTTACAAACGTCTATTCTTAAATCCAAATAAATCTAACTTTGCATCCTTGTCCGTTCCAATCAAAAATGGAGACACAATCTTGACCCATTTTGTACAACCTAATTTATGACAATATTCTATTCTGAGTCTACTACGTCCATGATACTTGTGTCCCACCCAATTTTAACCCTATACACTTCCAATTAATTAAACAACACCATTTACATTAATTTTAATTAAATTGGTGTAAGGACCCAACCTAACCCAAAATTAGACCCAACACCAACCTAAACCCCCACTCACACCCTCACAGTTCATACTAAACATCACACACCCTTTTAACCCACTATATCACACCAAATATGGTATTTTTTCCATCCAATCCCAAATCTTATTGTTTATGCAATTTTCCAAATTTTAGGGACTTTTGTGAAAAAAAGGAAATGAGGTGTCCATCTCCCATTGGAGCCAATCCATGAAGAAACCTTCCTTCATTTTTGACCGATCTACCTTGTTTTTTCCTTTATTTTGGGTGTACTACACTCCAACCTTTCCCCTAGCCATCCCAGCTCTCCATTCAAAACATACACTATCCTAGCCATCCATTTTCCTTCATGTAGAAACCATCCCCATCCCTAGGAGGCACTAGCCGACCCTAATCCCAAGGCCATCACCCCCTTGCTCTCTCCTACATAAACACTCTTCCTTTCTCTATTTTATTTCAATAGCCATCAACCTTAACCTATAGAAACCCTAACCCATTTTCTTCTCCCCTCCGATCATCCCCCGCTGGAGCACCACCTTCCCGGCCGTCGCCCCGAGCAACGACGATCACCACAGCCACTGTCATCTTCCCCGACTCCTCGCGGCCACCCATGACCGACCTACACCCGTCGGAACTCTATCCCCTACTTCCTCTTCCACTTCATCATCGACAATCACCATCAACACCTACTTCCCCGACTTCGCTTCTCCTTCGCCGGACCACACCCCGACTTCCCCGACAGCAGCCAACCACCATTTCCTCAACTTCTTCCACCACCGGGCACCGAGCACCACCGTCACAATACCTCTAATCCTTCTTCTCTGATCCCTCCTACGAGTAGCTGACCCGAGCAGTCACCTGCAACCACCGTCTCGACCACCCTCACCACCACACGATCGACCACATCACTATCGATCACCACCACCAGCATCTATACCATATCATCGTCGATCTCCTTCCCGAAGATTAGCTGACCTGAGCAACCACCGTCTCCACCATCTCACCATCTTGCTGGAGCACCAGCACCCGACTCCTCAGTACAATAATCTTTTACCACACGACCACCCATCACCATCCTCGACCACCCCAGCGGTCACCACCATGCCCCGGCCACCACTACCAGTCACTAACACCATCAGCATCTCGACCACCTCGCCCCGTGCCACGGCTGCCACTGTTGGCCGGAGCACCACCGCCGGAGATCGACCTCCACGGGCCGCGGACGAGCGTCACCTCCTCCTCGGTTATGTGCACACCGAGGTTTGAACTTGCCCTCTTTCCTTCATATTGTGTTATTTCATAACACTGTGTATTGGTGAATACTAATGACTAGTGTGTATGTGTGTGCATGTATAAATAGTAATTAGGTTTAGTATATACTTTATAAAAATTTGGTTATTTAATATGGCATAATTGTCTTGACCCTAGGTATTTAGACTAAACTGATATTGTGCACACTAACCTACTAGCTAGGACTAGTGTTTAGTGTTATACGTTATTTAGAATTGTAACATATTTTGGTAGTTAATTGTTTTATTGTGCACGGTATCTGAGGGCATGACGTACCCGTATATGGAGACCTAGAGGGTTACCTATATCAGACGTGTCCTAAAAATCTTAGTAAGTAGGATACCTAGTACACCTGTGTTAGAGGTACAACTTAGCACCTACACGAATTCTAGCTGTGACCGCGATTGTAACATGAGAAATTATACCCTAGGATAACTTGTAAATACTGTGGGACTAGTAGACTAAGTGTACCCCTACTTCCTTGATCCTTGACTAGTCAACCTTACCCAACGTATTTAGTTAAAATATTTATTTGGTTTAGTCTTCGCGTAACTCATGACGTTGCGTAAGTTGTACTTGTGAACATGATTTGCATAGTATAATATAGTGATTGATATTTATTGTTATTTATTCATAGGCACCCAAGAAGATTCTACCTTGGCTGCAAGTTTTGGATCCTTGCTTGTGCACATCAGAGTTTCATGCAAGTATACTTTGCCTTGTTGTACTGTTTAAATTCAAGTTAATATTATATATTGTACTCTCTATATTATATAATTGTGCACGTCCGAGAATGACTCGGGTGCAGTCGACGATGGCATCAACGTTAGGACTTGTGTTTGACCTAGCATCTAGTGGACGTACCCTAAGTGGCAGAGTTAACATTATAACTCTGAGGCCTTGACACGTATCATTTCACGTCCCAGAGTGAGTTCATAATAGGACACGGGTTTACGCACTCGACTGGCCATCGGTGCGAGTAGCTCGTAGCATAGGTGTATTATTTTAGGTGACTTGCATTATAGTTACGATATGTCCACATCACACTTGAGACTTGTACATTGGCATCGGACGGGAAGGACGACTAGTAGGCATATGGGACACCCACTTCCTTTATATAGATACCGCATTCTTCAGAGTGATATAGACGTATATATTTATGCAGATACCACATTCTTTAGAGTGTTGGACTTAACTTGTACATATACTATGCTCTTCGAGGCGTTGGACGTTGTGCAGATACCACTCTCTAGAGAACATTGGAAGTTATTACTTATGCAGTTACCATGCCCTTTAGAGCGTTGGATGTTATTATATATGCAGATTGCCCCAAGACGGGGGGCATATGTGGCATATACTAGCCAATCACGATAATTGATGAATTATGTCAGCATATGTCTATCCTATACTTCCTATACGCACTAAGTTGTCCTCAAATTGTATTCACTTAGGAGGATAGTTCACCCTAATTTACTTTACTCAGTATTTACATTATGGCATGTACTTTTGTATCTTGTTACGTCCCTCTGAGGACCTGGTTCCCTTCCAGGTTATTTGTACAGCTTGCATGATGCTTGATCTAGTGGAGTGTGGATATCGTTGCAGGTATCTTTATATTTTCTAGCTATTACAGTCATATACTACTTTCTATTTTTGATTCTGCTTTTATAGCCTAGTGTTTATAGGCCTATATTGTTCTTTTGGCCTATTCAAACGGATGCATTATTGGGCTGCAGACTAATGATGCGTATCATTCCTTCTTGAGATTGATTTACCATGGATTGAGATTTAGTTTAGTTGTTGCATGTTAGAATTAGATTATTAACTGGATCACTTGACCGTGGACAGCGTAAGTGTACTTCGTTGGGTCCATTAAATTGGAAAGCCCTACGGAGGCGTACCAGCTGGCCATTGCCACGTGTCTGGTCCTATACATTTTGGGACTGGGGCGTGACATGATTTTATTGGTGCCCATGCAGATCAGAGTATATTATTTTGGTTACGTTACTGTACCAAAAAAGCCTGTAACTTAGGATTAATGTTGAATAAAATCTCAATCCATAACTGATTTAAAACTTCTTTTGTATTCGATTATCGCCCTTGGACTTCATTATTGTATTCATTCATTTATCGTCGATATCGTTATTATTGTTTCTCATCTTTCTTATTTCGGAGAGATGGATGCTCGCGTACGGTGATTTCCTCCAGGAGCAGATCCTGGTCAAGACAGAAGAAGGTATGATTGATGTGATATTTTATGAGAATATGGTTACCCTTAGTAGGATAGGTTGATAAGTTCTTCTTGTTACTAGAGTTGCTATAGACTGTTGACATAAGAATTAGACATAGAAGTAGAGACTTAAAACTAGACCCTACCCTTACTTAAGGTAGCCATGATTTATAAGTATTAAGAGATGGAAAGGTTGTTTGATTCTAAGGCTCTAGAATAATTTAGAGAAGACATAGCTAGATACTAGGGTTAGTTGTAGCCCCACAATAATGATGCAAGGAATTAGTTATAGTCTTATGATAGGGATACAAGGAACAAAATTATGAACTTGACAAGACATAATTTTTGACTCACATCTAGAAGAAGATTATCGACTACAAATAAAAATAGGGTATAAAATAACACTTTAGGTTGCAAACCATATTGGTTAATCCCTAGTTGCCTTGTGACTTACAGTACCAGACCTAGAATTTTTTTCACCCTTTAGATAATAATGATTATATGACTAAGCTAAAATAGATAGGTAGATTGCTAGACATAGATAGCTAGACCCAATATTTGGATGATGAGATAACTTGAGTACTACAGTATAGCTTCAAATTAGATTAGATGTACTCGATTTATTTGGGTTGTCAATGTCTATTAGGCTCATGGTTTTACCATTGATAACTCGATTAGTTGAGTTAGTATCTAAAATAGAGCAATTAGATTAAAGGATGAGAGTATCGACATATGTTATAGCCTTGAGTTGGATATCATAAACTACCTGTATTGGATGGCCAATTATAAATAATATGGTACCCATGTAGTTTGGATGAAGGGTACGCATGAAGTAAACTAAGAGAAACCTCAGGTTCGAGATAAAAAGGTAGAGTGGCAACGAGATAAGATTCGCGACAAGTACCTGACCTTGAGCTTTTTAAAATTAAGAGAAGGACCTAAACTAGAGACAAAGACGTTGGCTCGAGGTGATGACAGACTATGAGACTGAGCTACAGTACCATCCGAAAAAGGCCAATGTGGTAGCTGACGCATTAGGCATGAGGACCATGTCATTCTTTTTGACTACCCAGCAACACCTGTGGAGAGATATGGAGCAGTTGGATATAGAGGTTATCCAGGTACAATCGATATTAGTTGAGAGGATCAAGGCTGCCTTGCCAGTAGATGCCAGATTCTAGAGGCTTCGATAGAGGACAGAGGTCGAGATGCAGACAGGATTGCGTATACATAAGGATGGGACTCTGGGATGTGGAGATCGTCTCTATATTTTGAACGAAGAACTTTGTCAGGAGCTGATGTCGGAGGTGCACAGTTCGACATACTCTAATTCATTCAGGAGACACAAGGATGTATAGAGACTTAAGGCAGTACTATTGCTGGCATAGAATAAAGAGGAAGATAGCCCGCTTTGTGGAAAAGTGCCTGGTGTGTCAGTAGGTCAAGGCTGAGCATCAGAGGATTGCAGGTTTACTTAATCCACTCCCGATACCTGAGTGAAAATAGGAGCACATCACTATGGACTTTGTTATGGGCTTTTCGAGGAGTCCCATTGGTCGCAATGCTGTATGGGTGATCGTGGATTGACTCACCAAGTTCGATCACTCTTTACCTTTCAGAGTTGGACAGTTTACAAAGGTCCTAATAGATATGTATATGGGGAAGATCGTGCGACTGCATGGGGTGCCATTTAGTATAGTGTCTGAAGAGATACGAGATTCACATCTTATTTTTGACAGAGTTTAAAGTTAAACACAAGATTAACGTACTAGAAAGATATAAAGTTATGTAGGAAACAAATGATAAGAGAAATATATTATAGTCACGTAACCCAAGGACGAGAAATTTTGATATAGACTTGAGGGATAATAATTATATTATTTTTTAATTGTAATGCTTTCAGAATTTTGAGGATTTAGCACAGGTAAAAATTGTTGATCAGCCTCGAAGTCCTAAGAATTTCAAGGAACAAAATACAAGTTTAGATCACACGCTGACTCATTGGTCAATTGGTGGAGGGTTACCACTAGACTCTTAGATTATATATTGACACATGAGTATGGGGTATAAATGGAATATAAAAGTCCTATAGGAATGATAAGCTGAATATTATGGATTACACATTAACTGCTTTGGGCCAGGGATTTAGATTTTTGACTATTATGTTGTAAGCTTGTTTGACCAAATCCTTAGTAGTAGGTGGTTATATGAGAACATGTTCTCAATTTACTTAGCCAGTGGATTTTTAGATTTTAGGATTAGTATTCTTATTATTATTGGTTATATTTTATTCTAGGATATTTAGAATGATTGAATAGATATTTATTACATAATTCTTATATATTATTATTACTATGTATTGAGTAGAGACTTATGTTGTATTTTATTACATATACTTCTTCTAAGAATTGTTTGAGTTGAGCTTCTAGACTAGATATGACTGACTAGCTAGATTAGACTTGTTGTTGCTAAGAGCGATTGTAAGATTATGATGCAGGATTTCAATATGGATATTATAGGATGATGATATTATACCTATGAAAGAATATTGAGATATTAACCGTCCTAGTTGCAGAAGAAGGTTAGGACAATGTTTGAGGTGCGGATCGAACCAACATCAGGCTCAGAAGTATTTTCAGTGTGCCAATAGAGCCCAACAGATAGTGCAAAGGCCAACTCCACCGGTCCTAGATATGTCTGTAGCATTGTCCGAAAATTTATAGCTTATTATGTGTTTATTTTAATTTTGAGGACAAAATTCTTATAAGTTGGGTAGATTTTAAACCCCCTCGACCAAATTTAGATTTACCTGGCTTAGATAGAGAGACTAGGGTTAGTTTAAAGCCATTTAGAATTAGAACATAGTATTTTAGATTAATGTACATAATATTCGTATCACTTTGTGCACCTTACCGTTGCTTCGATATTTTGGAGCGCTACACTAGCATTTGCTTCCAAACAAATTTTATATACTTTTTCTAGACATGCCAGTCTTTTATTCTAACCTTTGTGTAACTCATAAATACCCTCCCTTGTACTTAATATTATAGTCGCACAATATTTGTTACAAACGTCTATTCTTAAACCCAAATAAATCTAACTTTGCATCCTTGTCCGTTCCAATCAAAATTGGAGACACAATCTCGACCCATTTTGTGCAACCCAATTTATGATAATATTCTATTCTAAGTCTACTACGTCCATGACACTTGTGTCCTATCTGATTTTAACCTTATGCACTTCCAATTAATCAAAGAACACATTTTAAACTAATTTTAATTAAATTGGTGTAAGGACCCAACCTAACCCAAAATTAGATCCAACACCAACCCAAACCTTCACTCACACCCTCAAGCTTTATACTAAGTACTACACACTCTTTTAACCCACTACATCACACCAAACATGGTATTTTTTCTCAGCTAATCCCAAATCTCATTGTTTGTGCAATTTCCTAATTTTTAGGGACTTCTGTGCAAAAAGGCAATGAGGTGTCCACCTACCATTGAAGCCAAGCCATGAAAAAACCCCCCTTTATTGTTGACCGGTCCACCTTGTTTTTCGTTCAATTTTGGGTGTACTACACTCCAACCTTTCCCCTAGCCATCGTAGCTCTCCATTCAAAACATACACTATCCTAGCCATCCATTTTCCTTCATCTAGAAACCATCCCCATCCCTAGGAGGCACTAGCCGGCCCTAATCTCAAGGCCATCACCCCCTTTCTTTCTCCTATATAAACACTCTTCCTCTCTCCATTTTATTTTAACAACCATCAACCTTAACCTATACAAACCGAAACCCTAACCCATTTTCTTCTCCCCTCCGATCATCCCCGCAGGAGCACCACCTTCCCGGCCGTCGCCTCGAGCAGCGAGGATCACCACAGCCACTGTCATCTTCCCCGACTCCTCGTGGCCACCCACGACTGACCTAAACCCGCCGGACCTCCATCCCCAACTTTCTCTTCCACTTCATCATCGACCATCACCATCAACACCTACTTCCCTGACTTCTCTTCTCCTCCACCGGACCACACCCCGACTTCCCCGACAGCAGCCAACCGCCACTTCCCTGACTTCTTCTACCGTCGAGCACCGAGCACCACCGCCACATCACCTCGACTCCTTCTCTGATCCCTTCTCCGAGTAGCCGACCCGAGCAGTCACCTGCAACCACCGTCTCAACCACCCTCACCACCATACGACCGACCACATCACCGTCGATCACTATCACCACCATCTATACCACATCACCATTAATCTCCTTCCCGATAATCAGTCGACCCGAGCAACCACCATCTCCACCATCCCGCCGGAGCACCAGCACCCGACTCCTCACGACCATAACCTTCCACCACACGACCACCCATCACTAGCCTCGACCACCCCCAGCGTTCACCACCATGCCCCGGCCACCACCACTACCAGTCACCAACACCATCAGTATCTCTACTACCTTGACCTGTGCCACGGTTGCCACTGTTGGCTGGAGCACCACCACCGGAGATCGACCTCCACGGACTGCGGACGGGCGTCACCCCCTCCTTGATTACGTGCACACCGAGGTTTGAACTTGCCCTCTTTTCTTTATATTGTGTTGTTGCGTAACACAGTGTATTGGTGAACACTAATAACTAGTGTGTATGTGTGGGCATGTATAAATAGTAATTAGATTTAGTATATACTTCATGCAAATTTGGTTATTTAATATGGCATAATTATGTTGACCCTAGGTATTTAGACTAAACTAAAATTGTGCATACTAACCTACTAGCTAGGAGTTGTGTTTAGTGTAACACGTTATTTAGAATTATAACATATTTTGGTAGTTAATTGTCTCGTTATGCACGGTATCTGAGGACATGACGTACCCGTACATGGAGACCTAGAGGGTTACCTATATCAGATGTGTCCTAAAAATCTTAGTAAGAAGGATACCTAGTACCCCTGTGTTAGAGGTGCAACTTAGCACCTACACAAATCCTAGTTGTGATTGCGATTGTAACATGAGAAATTATACCCTAGGATGACTTGTAAATACCGTGGGACTAGTAGACTAAGTTTACCCCTACTTCCTTGATCCTTTACTACTCAACCTTACCCAACGTATTTAGTTAGAACGTTTATTTGGTTTAGTCTCCGCGTAACTCATGACGTTGCATAAGTTATACTTATGTACATGATTAGCATAGTATAATGTAGTGATTGATATTTATTGTTATTTATTCATAGGCACCCAAGATGATTCTACCTTGGCTGCGAGTTCCGGATCCTTACTTGTGCACATCAGATTTTCAGGAAAGTATACCTTGCCTTGTTGTACTGTTTAAATTTAAGTTAATATTATATATTGTGCTCTCTATATTATATAACTGTGCGCGTCTAAGAATGACTCGGGTGCAGTTGACGATGTCGTCAATGTTAGGACTTGTGTTTGACCAAGTATTTAGTGGACGTACCCTAAATGGTAGAGTTATTATTATAACTCTTAGGCTTTGACACGTATCATTTCATGTCACAGAGTGAGTTCATGATAGGACACGGTTTTACGCACTCGACTGGCCATCGATACGAGTAGCTCGTGTGTTGGTACTTAGCATAGGTGTATTATTTTAGGTGACTTGCATTATAGTTACGAAATGTCCACATCGCACTTGATACTTGTACATTGGCATCGGACGGGGAGGACGACTAGTAGGCATATGGGACACCCACTTCCTTTATATAGAAACCGTATTCTTCGGAGCGATACGGACGTTTATATTTATGCAGATACCGCATTCTTTAGAGTGTTGGACTTAACTTGTGCATATACGATGCTCTTCAAGGCGTTGGACGTTGTGCAGATACCACTCTCTAGAGAATATTGGAAGTTATTACTTATGTAGATACCACGCCCTTTGGAGCGTTGGACGTTATTATATATGCAGATTGTCCCAAGATAGGGGGCATATATGGCATATACTAGCCAATCACGATGATTGGTGAATTACGTCAGCATATGTCTATCCTATAATTTCCATACGCACTAAGTTGTCCTCAAATTTCATTCACTTAGGAGGATAGTTTACCCTGATTTACTTTACTCTGTATTTACATTATGGTATATACTTTTTGTATCTTGTTACGTCCCTCTGAGGACCTGGTTCCCTTCCATGTTATTTGTACAGCTTACATGATGCTTGATCTAGTGGAGGGTGGACATCGTTGCAGGTATCTTTATATTTTTCAGCTATTACAGTCATGTACTACTTTCTATTTTTGATTCTGCTTTTATATCCTAGTATTTATAGGCCTATATTGTTCTTTTGGCCTATTCGAACGGATGTATTATTGGGCTGCAGACTGATGATGCATATCGTTCCTTCTTGAGATTGATTTACCATGGATTGAGATTTAGTTTAGTTGTTGCATGTTAGAATTAGATTATTAACTGGATCACTTGACCGTGGACGGCGTAAGTGCACTTTGTCGGGTCCATTAAATTAGAAAGCCCTACGAAGTTATACCAGCTGGCCATTGCCACGTGTCTGGTCCCATACGTTTTGGGACTAGGGCGTGTCAAGGTTTTTCCTTTGAGCCTCTCTGATTACTAGATGATGTACTTATTATATTTTCTTGCATATCCTAGTTTGGAAGTAGATTTGTCTCCACCCAAATATTAGTTTTTCTCGACTATTTCATACTTGGTTCATTGTCATATTTGGTTATTTATTTCTATTTAATTTTGGTGGATGAGATTGGTATTGCCTTTGACTTGTGATATTATATACCATTTGTGAATTATTATTCATAATACAGCGTACGTATGTATTACAGTTTCCATATATTGGAATTTTTATATACATACGGCTGGTATGCTTACGTATTTTTAGTCCTACATAATTTAGGACTGGGGCATGACATGTTTTTGTGGTGACCCATGCAGGTCGAGAGAATATTATCTCGGTTACGTTACTGTACCGAGCAAGCCTATGAATAGGATTAGTGTCTAGGATTTTATCTAATTATTTAATCACCTCCCTTAATTTTGTTTTGAATCATCATTGACTTCTTGCGTTGCTTCTTACTTGATCCTTTCACAACTTAAATTTTATCTTTTCTTTCATACTTGATAGAGGTTAGGAAGATGACTTGTACTAGGTATATATGCCCATAGGTCAATTACACTGTTAGTTGGAATCTTGTAAGTTGGGTAGTATGCCTCACAACCTTGCATCCCATAGTCCTTATGACCCATTAATAAAGTATAATTAAATGACACTAAATATATACTAGTGTAAGAAGATAATATTTATCTCGACTGTAGAGCTTTAGAGGTCCATACCCTATTTGGTCGACTAGAAATTTAGACAAGAAGTTAGTATGGCAACTGTAGAGGCACAGACACCGGACGTCTTTTAGATTCTTGATGAGTTTAATCTATTTACATTCATCATTATTATATTTATTTTTTGTTCGACTTATCCCGCTGTATAGCCTAGTTTTGTAAGCTTTATTCTTGTCATGAGCTTGTTTGAACTGCTATTTTAAGGTCTTGCCAACTTTATTACATATTATCTTTCTTGATATTTATATTCATATGGCAACGATATATTATTGTCTGATCAGCATTAATGCACTTGGTTCCCATATGAGATTATATTATGCGGATTGAAATATAATTGACTTAGCTTATTAGACAAATATACTTGCCCTTTTAGACAGGTCTGAGCAAATCATATATGTTAAAAAACTATACTGATGTAAGCCTGTGATTAGGAATAGAGCAAACAAAATCTCAATCCACCACTGCCTTAACAACTCTCCTTTGAAATCTCCCATCTCCTTTAAACTTGTATTTGTATTCGATCGTATCTTCTTTGAACTCCTTATTATTATTTTTTGCCTTTTCCCATTTTGGAAATGAGAACACTCGTGCTTGATGGAAGTTGAACATATGGATAGTACTCGATCTATACACCTTATGACACAAGATTTTAGGAGTATAGATAGATGTAGAATCGTATGTAATATGGTGGTTTAGCAATTATAAGGATATGTTGATATTTTAACTAGAGGCATATCCACGAGACTGGTAGATAACACGAGTAGCATTATTAGTATTCTATTCCCTATCAACACCTCATCCCCTTGGGTTACTCATCTTCTCTATCGTATTCCTCGCATCCTCGATTCCATGTGCAAGTTCTTTTTGTACTAAAACTTATTCGCGTCATATTACCTTATTTAAAGCAGATCAGACTGACCCTTAGAATTTAATGCAAGATTTATATTCTCCTTCCATAGTTTGAGGTATGATAATTCGTACATGACCATTCCCTACCATAATGCTATCCCTTATTCTTAACCCGTGCCATATTTTTAATTTCCAGGACGAAATTCTTATAAGTTGGGTAGAATGTTACCCCCCTAATTTAATTTTACATTTTAAAGTATTTTTATTTGTTTATCTAATTATTTAAAATTCTTTAGATTAATTTCTTAGTTAATTAGAAAAATAAATTCTTGATTTAATTACTTATATAAATACTTATCTAAAATTATTTCATAAAAGTAATTTTTATTTTAAAAATTTTTGTTAAAGTATTATAATTTTTCTAGAAATTATTTTTTGCAAATATATTTTTCTGATTCTTTTTATGCTCACACCTATATATAAATATATATAGTTATTAATAAAAGAAAAGAAAAGAAAGAAAAGAAAGAAAAAGATAAAGAAAAAAAAATAAAGAAAGAAGGAAAACCAAACACAACCACAAAAACAACACTATAACACACACACACACACACACACACACACACACACACACACAAAGAGCCTCCTATGGCTGAACCGCGAGTTTCCCCATGTCTGCGAGGAACAACCCTCCTTCCCAAATTCAAAAAAATCACTCAAATCTTAACCAAATTGGATGAAACCAATTTTGGATTAATCCTTATCCAAATTCTCTTCCAAATAGTCCTAATCCTAGTTTAAATCCAATTTTAAATCTATAGGAATTTGGATTTAAAAACTAGGTATAAATATAACCCAAAAAACCAATTCCCAATCCAAAAACCCTATTAAGCTGTCAATAGCTCGAACTCCTGATCCCCAGGAGATCTCCAACCCTTCCCTAACAACTCGAGACCACCCTCGACTGCCGTCGACTTCCTGCGGCACCCCTGACCATCGCCAACCGACCTGAATATACACCAAACTGACAGCAGCAGCAACAGCCAGGTTAGCTACTTTCCACCTTCATATCTTTGCACACATGCCACAAAAATTTGTTTTGACTGATTCTGTATAAATCCTACTTGGCCTTCTTCAATACCCAGTAGGTAGATTTTAACATATAGCAATAAAAAACTAGTTAAAAATCAAAGCCAAGTTGAGAAAAAAAAAATTTTAAACAGTTAAAGAACAATCCAACCACCTCTGTTTGCGTCCAATTTTCTTCCAAATCTTGCATTAATTTAAAAATCTATTTGAAGGAACTTATTCACAATATAACCAATATTGTTTTTGTTTTTTAGTTTTAATTATTTTGCTATATTCGTCAAATTATTCTGTTTCCAAAACGACCAAAAATCTATTTTCTAAAACCCAAAAACATGCGATATAGAGTGCGCCCTCCAAACGGGACTATCTCGTCACATACCAGTTGCTCCAAAAAGTGCGTATGGTATATCCTGACGTGTGGGCTTTCGCGAAAGTTGATTTGGACGTGTGTGCATGCCGGAATCAACCCGTATCCGTAAAAAGTCCCATGTATCGACATTTTGTAAAATATCCTAGAAGTTGCTGATCGCTCATCGAAATTCAACGAAACTTATGCCAACAGATCTGTGGGATCACGTTGGTCCTGTGATCCAAGTTTTACTGATTCCAAGAAAGTTGATCGAACCGCCGTTTCGTGGGTCCCATGGTTTGACTTAACGAGTAATTTTGTGATCGACTAACCGAAATCCAAAACTGGACATACCGTTCAGTTCGTATAGTCGCTGAGGATTTGTTTGACCTATAATTTATCCTATTTAGAGACTTTTACCTTTAACACGTATTTTGGTACAAAGTGGGCCACATGTGGACCCCCCTTTAACCCAAAATGATCGTTGTAGCCCCTGTGTCCAAATTGGGCGATTCTCTCTTATTTCAGAAATATTGGTGATGTTAATTTCAGCATCAAGAGATGTTTGTGTACCTTCCATATTTTCTGGTTTGTTGTACCTGTTGTCTTGTATCGGTTTAGCACCAAATAACTTCCAGGTAAGTATACCTTGCCACGATGATTGTTTATTTATATTTTATACAACATGTTGCATTTATCTTACTTTTTTTACTTAGTTATTTTCTATAAAAACTATGAGTCCAAGATATACTTGGGTGCAACGGAGGATTTTGTCATCTTTATTTTCTTTATTATGCATATTGACCTTTTGTTATGTGACCCCCTATATTTGTGAGGTATTTCATATCTCCATGACCATGGCACATACTTTGTACATATACGGATGTGTAATATGCGTGAGAGGTCACGAACCATCGTATTCGGGTCACTCCCGATACGTAAGGAACGTATGTCGACTTAGTCATATTTATTGATTTATGATGCATTCATTGGACTTAGTGGTGAGGAACTGGACGTGTCATGCCATGGATATTATCTGGACAGTCGTTTGGGTAGGGAGGATACACACGAGTCGTTTGGGCTACTTTATACATTCCTTTGTAACTCGCATGCTCCGCCAAAGATATATGGTTAGATGACCCTTATATTATTTATAGACGGCCTCTAACAATCGAAAGACATTATACTTTGTAGGCCACTGATTCTTAGAGAGAATTATGCCAATCATATTTTTAGCCAGACAGCCTATTTGTGGAAATATTATCCTCAATTGCATTCATATAGCTTGGTTAGTTTACCCAGTACATATGTTCATATTCAGTTTATGATTGACATGCTTCTATGTATCTTGTTACGTCCCTCTGAGGACCAAGTCAATTTTTAGGTGTAGATGATCATGACTATTTGTAGGAGCATGGATCAGGACCTGCTACTTATTTCTCTTTCGAGGAGGTCTTCTCTTCGAGCCTCTCTGATCACTAGATGATGTACTTATTATGTTTTCTTTCATATCCTAGTTTTGTAGTGGATTTGTCTCTACCCAACTATTAGTTCTTCTCGACTATTTCATACTTAGTTTATTGCCATATTTGATTATTTATTTTTATTTGATTTTGGTGGATGAGATTAGTATTGCCTGTGACTTGTGACATTATATACCACTTGTGAATTATTATTCATAATACAGTATACGTATGTGTTATGATTTTCATATATTAGAGTTTCCATATACATATGGCTGACATGCTTACATATTTCTAATCCTACGTATTTTGGGACTGGGGCGTGACAAATTCTTTTATGAGTCTATTCGATTTTGTGTATTACTGGGCGGCCAACTTTAGCACATATAGCTCATTCTAGTATTTTATTTATTGTGGATTGAGACATAGATATATTTACTATTTTATCTAGATAGTGACCATTATAGTACAACTTATACATATTCAAGTCAGACAAGAGTCTGGTTGAATACGTAGCTGACATATTTACGTATTTTTAGACCTACGTATTTTGGGACTGGGGTATGACACAGTTGGTGCAAATGGATATGGATCAGCAGAAGCAGAATGAGAGAAAGAGGATGAGGAGTCATCATCATAAGAAGAAAAGGTAGGCTCAGTCCTGCGAGCTTTGACTAAGTAAGCTGGCTCAGAAAGAACTGTAGGATCATCTATAGGAATGTGGAAATGATCGAAGATAAGTGGCAGGTACATTACATAAAGGAGTTAATGCCCAGTCCTGCCATAGTTAACCATTTGATTGATGATGGCCTTGGGCAGACTAAAGAGAATAGAGGCATACAAATGATATAAAGCAGACACCTCATGTCATGACCCGCACCCGGTATAGGGGCACGAGAGCGTAGGTACGTCCAGCCTACGCCGCAACATCAGCGGTAAAACGCTGTCTAGGTTATAATACTATCTAAACAATCTCACATGAATATCCAACTCCATAAGGAGGCACAGATATCACCATATAATATGGAATATACTCAATCACATAAGCTAAATCATGATGAGATATCGAAGAAAACAAATAAAGTACAAGACAAGTCTAAACAACAATAAATAGTCTAACCTGTAATCAATAACATCCATATCTCCAAGTATGCTGGAAACAAGTCCTCTATGTCACAGTCTAGAAAAAATATTCAATCAGGATTGGAACGAAATATACCTCTAACAGCAGTTCCACATATATTGACAAAAACTATAACAAAGTGTAAAGAAATACAAGACAAATAGGAAATACTGGCAATAAGAAATACTGGAATAAAGGAATACTGGAGCATATAATGTACATCTAGGAATGAAATAGAACTACAAGTACACGCAAGAACAATGAACTGGTATGTAAGTGTGTACAAGATCAATAACTAGAACATGTAGAAATGCAAGATCAATATACTAAGATACATGTCAAGAATCATCTAACTAATTGTGTGAAACATCAGTATATCATGTGATCGGCTTGGGACTATATGTCTTATTACATTGATTAGCGATCATCCCTAACAGGTCAGGCTAACCATATATAACTGCGATGAGGCATGTAATGGTAAGGCTGCACCGACGTGAGGTGTGGGTGAGCTATGATGCATGTAAAGTTGGGTATGATCACATAAGCTACTAATATTTCCTCATTTTCCCCAGCTAGCACGATGGATTCCAATCACGACTCCTCGTGACAGGTCTCAATGATGCCAACTCGTGCAAACAATAGTGTCAGAGTCATATATGCTATACAACAAGAGTTATAGAGATAATCAACATAATGAAAACTGTAAGAGAATATACGCGCCTGGGGTCCTTAGCTGGTATGAATCAGAGTCCAAGTTACAGTCCAAATAGCCTATGTATTACAATTTTACCATGTCAAAAGATAATTTATTTTAATTTATTTAATTCTGGAATAATTACTCTAAAATCCTATTTTAATCTTATTATTCTTATTTTTAGGTTAATCCTTAATTTTTCCCAAAAGAACCTAAATTTTATCGACTCGAGACTCATGGCACGCAAATCGAGGTGATCGGTTGACCAAAAAGTCAATCGACACAAAATCAAATTTCATGTATGATTTCATATAGATTTCAGCATCAAAAATATGCTAAAATTTATGGCTCGTCCGAATTCAAATTCGTTTGGGAATTATGGCACATACAAATTTCGTATCGTGCACCGATGGTTAAATTCTAACCTAGAAGTTCTGTAGAATTAACAGTATAAAAATACTTCGTATTAAATTCTGGAAAAAACATATGTCAATTATCTCGACATTAGCTTTCCAAAACTTTAAACGGTTCATGGTTCTGATTCCTGGTTCTCCCGAAATCATGAAAACATTGAAACACATCTATTTTCGGACATGCTATGCTCTACGAATTTTCCAGAATTTAATACTCATAATTTCGTAAAACAATTTATATAATCAGAAATCTAACTCAATATTGTTCTAACACAAAAAACTAGGCCTCATTTGGAGTCCAGAGCTATACGCAATGGCTTTTGGAAGATGAAGGAACCCTAGATGGCAATTCTCTAAAATTTGGCTCAAAGAAAACCCTAAAAATTAATAACTTAAACTATTATATATATAGAGGAGAGAGAGTGCAGCCGCGGCTCTGAAAGTGCCACGTGGCAGCCATCTGTGGCTGCCGGCTCAGATCGAACGGTTAGGCACTGACGCGGCTCGGCTCAGCTGAGACCGAGTCGAACTCTGACTCGGCTCGGCTCGAGGTCGGCTCGGCTTCACCCACACCCACACCGCGGTCACTAACAGGCGGGCCGCACCCAGTTCGCTGCGGGAGGATGACAGGTGGGCCCCTGTTGGCTGACTGGGAAGAAATAATTACTTTTTTGGTTTTCTTTTTCAGAAAATAGTTTTTAATTCAGTTTTTCATAATTAACTCAAAATAAATGCTAAAAATAATCAGAAAATTTCCAAAAAATTCTAGAAAATATATTTTGTTATTTTGAACCTAAAATAAAAGTTTGGAATATTTTAAATTAAGTTTGTCCCTAAAATAAATTATTAAAATTTCTAGGAAACAAGGGTTACTAGTTTTTAATTAGCTAAAAATTATGAAAAAATTCCAATAGCCCAAAATTAACCTAAAAATAACATTTAAACTAGAATTTCAGGATACGGAGGTTATAATTCTACCCACCTTAAAATAATTTCGTCCTCAAAATTTAAGATCCTCAATAGTTGTATGTATTCATTTATATTGTTTCTCCATCAAAATTTTAAATTCATCGAATCCCATAATCATGAAGTGAATTCATATTGCTATTTCACAAAATTTCTTTCCAAATTCTATAAGTATCATATTCCCGCAAACCTTTAAAATTAAAAATCAAATTCCATTCTTATCAAAATCTCCTCAAATTTTTATGCTAATCACTAAATACAAAACTTAATATTCAATCCTCTAATTTTAAATCCACTAAATGTATATTTATAAAATTTAAAAATCTCGTCCAAAAAGTTTGAATTTCACACACTAATCCATTAATCATCTTACTCCTCTAATTTAAATCCAATCAATGCATATTTATAAAATTTAAATTCTCATCCCAAAAATTTGAATTCAAACACTAATCCATTAATGATCTTACTCCTCGATTCTTTTTCCACACAATGCTCAAATAATATAATACTCGCAAAATCTTCAATTATAATATTCAAAATAAATCTATATCTTGTAGTCAAATAAATAAAATGATAATCTTCTTAATTTCCTCAAAATTTAATGACAAATTCAATCATTTCATAATCTTCATAAAATCAACGTTTTAACAAGATCGCCAATCCTGTCATATTAAGTTCTCAACTCTTTGTTTAAATTAATGTTTATCCTCAAAATTTAAGGCACATTGTCTCTCTTTGTCAAGTCATAACCTCTTCATTTAACCCTTTCACTACGGTCAACTCACAACAATCAAAGTCTAAGGAAATTCTACCTACAGTCATACAACATACAATCTAGAGAAAACATACATGGTTATGGTCTCTTTTGTCATGGTATTGCAGTCTCTGTCGGGATTTACTACTAACTATATTCTAGCAAAAACATTATTGATACAAGCTACGGTACTAGAAAATTAATTAATCAATCAATCAAATAGATGGAAAAAGGAACATGAGGAAAGAAAAGAAGGAACCTGCTAACACATTACCTAAAGTATCTTCTATCTCTAACATACACTTAACTCTAGCAACTAATTCCTATCCTTGTACACTGGTACCCATATCAACTAATCATTAGTCCACAACATCCATGAATACCTCCTCATTGCATACACCTGTCTATTGATACCTAGATCTGATACCAAGAATCTCTAACACAACCATAGTTTAATAATGCATCCAAAGTTTGATACCTCTATCCCTTGGTACTACTGTTTCTACTACAAGCACACCCGCTGCTAGCTCTCGTACCAACTGCAATTGTTTATACTAGTTGTTCTCATCACTCAAGTGCACACCAAGTGCAACACACCATACTAAATACTTCTCTCTCTAATACAACTCTAGATGGACACCCAAGTCAATTTGCAGTGTCATCTCAGCATGCTCAAGTCAACAGATCCTTACACATGTATATCATCTACTCATATACTAATATATACTTCTTACCCACCATAAAATTTTATCCTCAAAATAAAATCATCAAAATTTAACTTTTTGAACAATTTACAATAAAATGCATATACTTTCCTCAAAAGTCAAATATTCTAATATCGAAATAAAATTTTAATCACTTCCAAAAATCTTTATAGCTTTGACTATGTTTATTGAATCAAATTTTGAATCCTCAAATATTTTAATAACATAAATCTCAACTCCTCAAAAATTCTTAAAAATTGAAATTTGTTTCCAACCTCAAATTATAATTTTAAATCCACATCTATCTAAGCATACATATATATACTCACAGTCTCTAATACTCAAGGTGCACTCAAATACACCCATTATCTACAACCCTCAACTGTGTACTGAAATTTGCACTGCCCGGATTACTTGCGATATTACTTCCAATAATCAAAGTTATCATCACACATATTTTCTTCAATGATTTTTTATCTATTTTAATTGATACACCAATCTAATTATCATCACACGAAGTACTTATTGTTACTAGCATAATTCTCATTAATTCCTTGATATAGAAACATTAGCACTAATGGTATGGTAATACTAGTTTCATTATTAGATTATCTCATCACACTTATTAGAACTCATGATCACTTGCACCTTTTATAATACACCTGTTTCACTTTCCTCTCATGGGCAAGTATATGGTTCCTCATCTTGATTGATGTATTTATTCTTGACACACCCAAGTAATCAATCATCAAATTGAACATCATGCTCCATTAATCTTTAACACAATTCCTTGATACTTAATTGTTTACATGGATCACCCAGCTATATGAATTCATGACTATCCAGGACTAGCATGCTGATTCTGATACTCACTCTTAGAACCATCACTGATACTCTTTTCTTCTTCTATCTATAATGCCAATACTAACTATAATAACGCCTATCATAGAACTATTGCTACAAGGTACTATGCTATGGGTATCTCTAGATTAATGCCTACTGCTCACATGTCCAACTAAGAAATACTTACAAACTAACAAGTTACACTCACTCAAACTAATACAAGACACAACCAAAATTATAAGTCACTAATTATCATACTAACAAGGAATCCTCAAAGAAAATAAGCTCAAAAAGGAACTGGATAAGGACTGAAGGTATCTTTACTGCTAGTAAAGAAAAAGAAGCGATGGAACAAAGTCCAGGAATAACAGAAATAGATAAGTCTTGAGATGATACTTTAAGAACCAATTTAAGATATGACCTGATAATCATACACGTCTATCCGAAATTATGACACTCAGAATCCTCACCACGGCAGTAAGCATAGATGCGATAAACGACAAGTTTCGTAACTAAGGTATGCAACTCTATAATCATGTTATCTAGAATCTTCGCTACGCCAACCGGTATAGCTACAAGAGACTCTAAGTTTCATAAATACAGTATGTACATCCAAGTCAGGTTCCTACGTTCTCGTCATGACAGCTAATATGACTGCGATAAACTCTAGGTTCCATAACCAAAGTAGACGTTTTACCTTTCTTACTGTTCTCATCAATATATGTCATCAGATGATACCGTAAATTTTAGCCCGTAAAATTTATCTCGATATAAAATCAACTCAACAACGATACCAAAAATTAAATTTAACAACTGGTCAACAAGAATCAAACTCAATAATGATACCAAGATTTTAATTTAATAACTGATCAACAAGAATCAAGTTTAATAACAACAAGCAAGAGCGGACGAAAACAAGGAAAAAGATTTAAATTGGAAATTATAATAAGATTCTCAAGGGTCATCCCAGGAATCTCTCAAGAATTTTTTATGATTGAGTATCCTCTCTCATCCTAGTATCCTTTGTCCTATATTCTATAGCAGGCATGCAGTAGTACAACTAAGACGTCGCACTACCACGATATCGCACAACTTGCGTAGGTTCGAGACCTGCATGGGCCACCACTAAAAATGTGTCATGACCCGCACCCGGTATAGGGGCACGAGAGCGTGGGTACGTCCAGCCTACGCCGCAGCATCGGCGGTAGAAAGCTGTCTAGGTTATAGTACTATCTAAACAATCTCACATGAATATCCAACTCCATAAGGAGGCACAAATATCACCATATAATATGGAATATACTCAATCACATAAGCTAAATCACGATGAGATATCGAAGAAAACAAATAAAGTACAAGACAAGTATAAACAACAATAAATAGTCTAACCTGTAATCAGTAACATCCATATCTCCAAGTATGCTGGAAATAAGTCCTCTATGTCACAGTCTAGGAAAAATATCCAATCAGGATTGGAACGAAATACACCTCTAACAGTAGTTCCACATATATTGACAAAAACTATAACACAGTGTAAAGAAATACAAGACAGATAGGAAATACTGGCAATAAGAAATACTGGAATAAAGGAATACTGGAGCATATAATGTACATCTAGGAATAAAATAGAACTACAAGTACACGCAAGAACAATGAACTGGTATGTAAGTGTGTACAAGATCAATAATTAGAACATGTGGAAATGCAAGATCAATATACTAAGATACATGTCAAAAATCATCTAACTAATTGTGTGAAACATCAGCATATCATGTGATCGGCTTGGGACTATATGTCTCATTATATTGATTAGCGATCATCCCTAACAGGTCAGGATAAACACATATAACAACGATGAGGCATGTAATGGTAAGGCTGCACCGACGTGAGGTGTGGGTGAGCTATGATGCATGTAAAGTTGGGTATGATCACATAAGTTACTAATATTTCTCTATTTTCCTCCAGCTAGCACGATGGATTCCAATCACGACTCCTCGTGACAGGTCTCAATGATGCCAACTCGTGCAAACAACAGTGTCAGAGTCATGTATGCTATATAACAAGAGTTATAGAGATAATCAACATAATGAAAACTTTCAGAGAATGTACTCGCCTGGGGTCCTTAGCTGGTATGAATCAGAGTCCAAGTCACAGTCCAAATAGCCTATGTATTACAAATTTACCATGTCAAAAGATAATTTATTTTAATTTATTTAATTCTGAAATAATTACTCTAAAATCCTGTTTTAATCTTATTATTCTTATTTTTAGGTTAATCCTTAATTTTTCCCAAAAGAACCTAAATTTTATCGACTCGAGACTCATGGCACGCAAATCGAGGCAATCTATTGACCGAAAAGTCAATCGACACAAACTCAACTTTCATGTATTATTTCTTATAGATTTCAGTATCAAAAACATGCTAGAATTTATGGCTCATCCGAATTCAAATTCGTTTGGGAATTATGGCACATACAAATTTTGTATCGTGCACCGATGGTTAAATTCTAACCTAGAAGTTCTATAGAATTAACATTATAAAAATACTTCGAATTAAATTCTGGAAAAAATATATGTCAATTATCTCGACATTAGCTTTCTGAAAATTTAAACGTTTCATGATTCTAATTCCTGGTTCTCCCGAAATCGCGAAAACATCAAAACATATCTATTTTCGGACATGATGTGCTCTACGAATTTTCCAGAATTTAATACTCATAATTTCGTAAACAAATTTATATAATCAGAAATCTAACCTCAATATTGTTCTAACGCAAGAAACTTGGCCTCGTTTGGAGTCCGAAGCTATGCACAATAACTTTTGGAAGATGAAGAAACCCTAGATGGCAATTCTCCAAAATTTGGCTCAAAGAAAACCCTAAAAATTAATAACTTAAACTATTATATATATAGAGGAGAGAGAGTGCTGCCGCGGCTCGGAGAGCGCCACGTGGCAGCCATCCGCGGTTGCCTGCTCAGATCGAACGGTCAGGTACTGACGCGGCTCGGCTCAGTTGAGACCGAGTCGAACTCTGACTCGGCTTGGCTCGAGGTCGGCTCGGCTTCACCCACACCCACACCGCGGTCACTAACAGGCGGGCCCCACCCAGTTTGCTGCGGGAGTCTGACAGGTGGGCCCCTATTGGCTGATTGGACAGAAATAATTACTTTTTGGGTTTTCTTTTTCAGAAAATAGTTTTTAATTCAGTTTTTCATAATTAACTCAAAATAAATGCTAAAAATAATCAGAAAATTCCCAAAAAATTCTACAATTTTTTTTTTTTATTATTAAGAACCTAAAATAAAAGTTTGGAATATTTTTAATTAAGTTTGTCCCTAAAATAAATTATTAAAAGTCCTAAGAAATTAGGGTTACTAGTTTTTAATTAGCTAAAAATTATGAAAAAATTCCAATAACCCAAAATTAACCTAAAAATAACATTTAAGCTAGAATTTCAGGATATAGAGGTTACACCTCAAGATAAGAAACCTCATCAGTCGAGAATTTCTTAAGCAGAATAGTTGAGTAGATGATCTGGTGAAGTTCATAGAAGTGTTAGTTAAGGTAGTGAACACTAAACTTTCAGAAAGGACAGGGATAAGGGGCACACAAGATATCCTTGAAAGAGTCAATGGTCATACCATCCTCAAAATTAAGTTTTGTGATGCTGACTAAGGCTTTACCCTTATTAGGAAATTTAAGGATTTTGCTTAACTCTTCATCACCAAACTCAATTTTGATGCCGCCTACCCTTGAGGTAATCGTACCTCTATCACAAGATAAATTTCAATAGATTTTAGAATTGAGGTAAATAGACTTTCTAGTAGAGACGAGATCACGGAGTTGACAATCAATAAACATGGTTTTCTATTCATAGAATATAGTAAATTTTATGGGATTTTTTGAACATGTATTCCTTTTAAAAAAGTCACTAAACCATGCATTAGAGTCATCAGGAGATATAAATATGAAATCATCAAATTCATTTGGGTTGTGCATAGATGGAGAGAACAAGGAATGTTGAACATCCTCATGAGAAGGATAAAAAGATAAAGCTTCTCCTAATTTTCTCTTCTTCTTTCCAAACAATTTGGGTGCCATAAAATAAGAGAGAATGAGAGAGTTATACCTCACAAAAATTGAGAGAGAGGTGGAGAACCTTGATGAGAATTTAGCTTCAGAAAATGAATGTGTGAGAGTCCTTGAGGAAGGAGATCCAAAAACCTAGGGTTAGGGTTTTTAGAGGAAGCGAAAAAGAGAGGGGGCTGTTGTGTTCTCGAGTGAAAAGCAAAAGAGAGAGGTGATAGGATAAAAGAGGGTAACATTTAAACCGACTTTCTGGAAATAGCCCAACCAAATTCGGTCTGAACTCGGTCAGGGACCAAATTCGGTCCGATTTCTGTCTCCCTGTTCCAGAAAAGATCACCTGCTATGCTATGCTTCTTCTGTTTTTAAATTTAAAATAGTAAATAAATTATGGATCAAACTATAAATTAAAGATTTATGAAAATAAGAGTAATATCTTGATATGACACAGATACTTAATAATCTGAATCAAATATACGTAGCTCAAAATACACATATAATATAAATATTTAGTTATGGAAATCCAAATTATATATATATATATGTATATGAATGACAGTTTTATTCAAAAGTATAAACCTTCAAAAATAATAATTAATTATTTTTTAATCAGCAAAAATCTCATAAGAATAATCGAAGAGTATTGAATGTCTGATGGAAATAATAGAATTACTAAAGTTTAATAGAGATTCAAAAATATACAGTTGTAAATAATTTACTATGATTAAAAGGTGCATTCATGAAGTGTATCTGATACATGGGGTGAATCTTTAAAGAAATATTATTTCAAAAAGATGATGCTAATAATTGGATTTATATTTCAAAAAATATTTGTAAACGATTCTTTGTACATCGTTACTCAGTAAAGTCTTAATTATCTTAGGTTAGCTGTAGGGTCCGGATCCCAGCTAGCGTTGGTCCGAAGACACTTAAGTACCGTATCGCTTATGGTTATTTACATATTTTTGACAGAAGGGTCCTTTCGGCTTATAACCAAAATAATTTTAATTTTTAGAGAGCTTAGATTTTTAAAGAATTTTTGAAAGTGTATTTCTTCATATAATATCAGAATTATGAGCAGAGCATATAAGTATCAAGATTCATGATAGTTAATAACTAAGCATTGATAGAGCAATTAAGATGTTGAATAAATATTAATTGACATAACCATTTTAGTACGTTACTAAATGACTTTAATAGTCATATTTATGTTGGTGCAATTTCCTTGAAGATGACCTTTATAGCTTTGCAATCAACAACATATTCCTTGGTATTATATCTTGGCGCAGAGCGTTCTACCTACATGATTAGGTAAAGACTTTTGTATCCAAAATTTGGATCAACCATTTTTCTAACCTTGCACTATTTTCAAATGTCTTTTTTTACCACAGTAATGACATGTAGTAAAAATATTTGTGCTAGGTGCAGGGGTATGAGTAGGTGAAGTGCTGTGTTGTATCTTCCTTGAATACTTGTAGTAGAAGGCGTAATTGTGTGAGGCTTTAGCCTTGTTTGTTCTTCGTGTATTTGTTTTATCGTGGATGACTTTGTGTTTAGTCATGTATTTGGTGTTTGATTGAGTAATAGGTTTAACAGTCTATTTACCCAATCGAACTTTCAATCTTTTATTAACATCACACAAATCATCATATTTAGAAACAAGATCGTCTATTCTAAGTGAGACATTAGAGTACTTCTTCCTCTCTTGTTCTAAATCCTCCTTAAGTTTAGCATTTTTTTGATTGCTTTCATCAAATCAGTCAAGTGCTTCTTACATGCTAAGATTAAGTGTGAAGATTTCAATATAGTCATCAGAAGAGGAATTGTCTCTAGCTTCATTTAGTAAATATAAGATTTTTATTCTCAAGCCGATAAAAATGTCTTTTCTAGCTTTATTATAATTATTTATAAGCTTCTTGTAATCTTCAAATAAATTATTCAAAGCATCGGATAATTTATCATAAGAAAACTCTTTGAATAAAGGATTATCTTTTACCTCGCTTATTATTAAGCATAAATATGTAGTATATAGAGGGCTTTCTTCTTTTGACTTGCTGGCTTCACTTTCACACAAGATTCTTGTATTTCTCTCTAGGCTTACTACTCTCTCCTTTAAAACCATTGGGTACGAGCTTGCAGCATTATGAGGACTTTTTTTCTTCGGAGTTACTTGCTTCAGTTTCTTCGTAACTCTCATGAGCCGCTTCTACTAGTTTCTAGATCTCATGAGATGTATTGTACGTGGAGATGCGATTGAACTCATTCTTGTCTAGAGCATAGTAAAGTACATACATTGCTTTTGCATCATAGCTTGATACTTTCTTCTCTTCTTCTTCTTCTTCTTCTTCTTCTTCTTCTTCTTCTTCTTCTTCTTCAGTATAATGACATATGACCATAAATCTTTTTGAAGACGTTAATGACATATGACCATAAATCAAAATCAAGTGATTTCAGAAAAAATATTCATCTGTGCTTTCCAAAACATATAGTCAGTGCCATTAAATAGGGGTGGCCTATTTGGATATTAACCTTCACTATTGTTGGTGAAAAAGGATCGTGTGGTTGCCATATTAATACTCTAGGAGTTAATCCAAAGCTCTCTTGATCTAATATCAATTGAATACATTATAATATTTAATTAATATTGGAAAAAGTTGAGCTTTATAGAAAGAGAACCAGCTCTAGTACCAATTGTAGGACCATAAGGCAACTCTAGAGGGGGTGAATAGAGTACAGCAAAATAATCTATCCAATTAAAAAATTAATGCAAAGTAAAGACATCTATCAACTAGTAATAGTAATGTATATATGTAAGAAAGATATATAAAACTATAGAGTTGAGAGAAAGCAAAAGAAAATACCGTGATATATACTGGTTTTCCTCTGAGAGGACTAGTCCAGTCCCGAGAACACTTGCTCGAAGTTGTATCCACTATAATCACTAATAGTGAACCATAATCTTTGATTCTAAGGCTTGTTGACTTCTTACAACATCGAGCTTTGATCCGAAGGCTCGAATGACTTCACACGTGCGTTTACTGCGAAGGACACGCAGACTTCAAACACTAAAGCAATAACTTGACAAACCAAGCTTTTACAACTTTGACAAACTTCTAACCGCAATCACACTAGGTACTAGAAGGATGGAGAGTTGATCTTAGAGTTGAAGAAGGTTAAGGCTCTGGGTATTTGCTCACTAAAGGCTAGAAATATTGAGAGAAGATGAGTGAGTAAGAATAAAGAAATCCAAGTCTATTTATAGGATATTCTAGGACAGTTCGGCCAAAATTCTGTAGCCAAGCATTCAAAAATTTGAACGTTGGAACCACAAAATCAGGGATTTCACAGCTAGCTAAACTTCTGTTTATGGCAGACTGAGTTCGATTTCATAACCGAGTTCGGCCAGAGTTCGGTTGGTCTCATTCCAGAATGTGCTAGGTTTAGGTCAGGCTATTTTTGGTCTGATTTTGAGATTGTATTTGTGGATAGGTTTCATGCAATTTTGAGTAGACCTTGAGTACTTCTAATTGCCAAGTATGACTCAATGTATAAAAGTCCTAGACTCAATAAATATCAAATTACATTGCTAAAATATGAAAATACTAGACAAAAGAAGATCCAGATGTTTGGTACAAATGCCTAACAATCCATTAAATCTAGTGGCTATACTTTGTATTTAGACTTGATGTTGTTGATTATCATAATCCGGTTGACCGTGACCATTTTGTGACAACAGGTTGTAGTATGCACCACATTATCTTCTTATAACATTGATCTCACCATGGGGTACCTGTGTACTCCGTAGTGTATAGCTGGCCATGTCATACCCCCGTTCTCCATATGTCGATATTGGGGCATGACAAGGTTTTAGTGGTGGCCCATGCAGGTCTGCTTTTTCAGACTTGTGGGATGTCTTGGTCATAGGAGTCTCAATCAAAGATGTTCCCTTTGATATCCTGAATTTGTCTTCTTCGAATACCAAGATTGATCTATCAAACCGTTTGCTTCCTTGATTCCTTTGTGTCATATTCTTAATATCTTGTGTCCTTTTCTTTAAGGCTTCCCATCCTCGGTTGTTGGAGCAGCAAGATTGACAAAATTACCAACAGGGAAGGGTTCTATGGGATGCTAGTAGGAGGCAGTACCTTCTTAGGATGGATAGAGCCAGTGGTCGAGGCAGTGGCTGAGAATGCTGAGCAGCAGGTGCCAGAGATTCTGGTTCCCCAGTAGTGTTAGAAGTACCAACAGTGCTTGACACCCCAATATTATTTAAGATAATCAAGGGAATGATGGCCACTCAGCAGCATCGTATGAAAGTACAACAATATCAACAGTTTCAACAGCAGGAACAAAATATCTTGTTGAACCAGGGGCTGCAGACGGCTTTGGGGAGATACGGAAGAATAGATTCATGGGCGTTAGTTAGATTTTGCCAGCTTCACCTGTGGTACTTCAATATATTAGAAGACGCCATCACGACAGATTCTTGGATTCAAGACATCGAGGTTATTTTAGCAACAACCAAGGTTCTGATTAAGGAACAAGTTGACCAGATCCGATTGCAGCTTCAGGACCTTGCCCGAGATAGGAGGACATCGGTGGAAATATGTTTGCGCCATCCTATTTCTTGGGACAACTTGAGGATGAGGTTCAAGATTAAGTACTTTGGCGTGGTGGTGCAGTACAAGCTGCAACATTAATTTATTAGCTTCAAGCAGTCCGACAAGATAGTAGACGGGTATGCAACAGAATTTTACAGACTAAGTAGGTTTGCTCCGATGATGGTAGCTACAGAGCCAGAGAGGGTGATGAGATTTTCGCATGGACTTCATCTAGAGATTTTACAGCTGGTAGAGGGCCATGACTACCAGACTTTTAATTCTATATTGGTGGCAGCTAGGAGGCACGAACTTACAATTCAGCGGTTGGCTTCGAGAACTAGAGGTCATAAGATCCCACACTCAGAGTGGGAGAGGAGTAGTAGTACCCTGAATGTCAGCACCTTCACCTGGCATTCGTTTGCACGATTTGGAACCACGGAGTCCAGTGGCATCGACAGTGACAGTACCAACTCAGCCATATCAACGAAGACAGCAATAACAACAACATTTGGGAGCACTAGTAGGGTATACTTACTACGGTAAGGAAGGTCACACCTGGGACGTGTGTTGGTTAGCTAATGGGTTGTGTATGAGATATTATAGTCCAGACCATAGGGTGACTACTTGCCCAATGATGTAGAGGCAAGGAGGGTAGGTCCAACAATTCCCAGTATAGCTAGCACCGGGAGCAGTTCAGTATAAAGGACCGGCATTGGCAGTAAGACCATTAGTTCAGCATCCATTGCAAACACAAGCTCAAATATACCGGCAGAGACCGCAATAGAGGCCACCGTAGAATAACCAAGTGAGGCAGCAATAGGGCCATGGATAACCTTTCACTTTGTCCTTGGAGGAGCCTTTGGCACCAGGCGACGTAGTGGCAGGTAACATTCTAGTCGCATATTTTTCTCCCATAGTATTGTTTGATTCGGGAGCTTCCCATTCATTTATATCTTCACAATTTAGATTATAGTTTGAGGTATTACCAGTGTCATGCCCCAGTCCTAAAATATATAGGACTAGAAATACGTAAGCATGCCAGCCATATATATATATAGCAACTCTAATATATGAAAATTATAACACATACGTACGCTGTATTATAAATAATAATTCACAAGTAGTATATAATATCATAAGTCACAGGTGATATTAATCTCATCCACAACACAAGTCAATAAATAAACTAAGCAAACTTGATCAAAATAATCGTCTAAAATATCCAAAGAAACTAAATAGTCGGGTGGAGACAAATCCACTACCAATGACTATAGAAAACTAAAATAAGAGAGGATGATAAACTCCAATATAAAATAAAATGATAATAAAAGAGTATCAACTAAAAGATCCATCATTAAGGATAATCAAATATGCTCAGAAGGTAAGACCTCATTGACAGAAGAATCAGGTCCTGGTCGATACTCCTGCGGATAGTCATGATCGTCTATCCCTGTAAAGGGACCAAGTCCTCAGAGGGATGAAACTAGATACGTAGAAGTAAGCTATATAAACTGTAGTAGATAAATATACAAAGAATTTTCTTACCACCTAAAGTACAATTTTGAAGACACCTTCGTACGTATAAGTAGGATTGTTAGCTGATGTACATATAATAACAATGTATCTAATAATATAATATCATCATACCAAGTTCCATCTGGAGACTTGGATCACCGATTTGGCTATCTCATACGCATAATGATTGCCTTCCCTCTCATCCCTGCACTGACTAAATCGTATACACAACATGTTCAGTATTGTAACTATATGAGTCTCTAACATACTAGTCATAACAGTTACGTTTCTAACCATCACACGTTCCTTACGTATCGATAGCGATCCGAGTACGTAGTCTGTGCCCCTAGCAAAATATCATAAACCGTGTCATGTGTGTGTAATGGTCCAATTAGATATAAAAATATCCCACAACTAGGAGGTAGTCCTCTAAAACTAAGTCAACATGTATAAAATAAATAAAAGCTATGAAAGATGACAAACACCATCGTTTGCACTCAAGTCAAACTTAGACGCACAATTTATATGAAAATAAATATAGAATAATAAAATAAAATGCTAAAATAAAAGCAAATTGACAGTAAATATAACAAGGTATCTTGTCTGGTGTCCGAGCAGAGTTTAGACAATATCCTGGCAATAAATATGTCAAATCAACAGTAGCACAAAGGGGAGAAAAAGTACAAACGTCTTCGGATGTTGAAATAAATATAAGCAACATTCACGGAATAAGCAAGATAGTCAAAAAATACTATCCTTTTATCCAATTTGGATACATGAGCAAAACGATAATTTTTAGGTCAAAGCGGGGTCCACATGTGGCCCACTTCGTAGCGAAATGCGTGCCAGATGTAAAGGTCTCTAAATTGGAAAAATTATAGGTCAAAAAAAATTCTAAATGATGATATAAACTCAATGCTATGTCCAATTTTGGATTCCGGTGAGCTGATCACAAAATCGCTCGCCAAGTCAAAGCATGGGACCCACCAAACGGTGATTCATCGACTGACTCAGAATTGAGTGAAACTCGGGCCACAGGACAAGTCAGACGTTGCGAGTCCAATGGCACAAGTTTCGTTGTGATCCTTTAGCGGTCACAAACTAATTAAAGAATTTACAAAATACTAATACAGAGGCCTTTTTACAGATACAGGTTAATTTCGGTGTGCACACACGTCCAAATCATCTTTCGCAAAAGCCCACATGTTAGGATATACCATACGTGCCTATGAAATTGGTACGCGATGAGGCAGTCCTGTTTGACGGGGTGCACTCCGTATCACAATTTTTAGTTTCTGAAATCATGATTTTTATCCAACTTTGAACAGGTTTTATTCAACTTTGGAGAGGTTGCCTACAGATTAGCATTGCTGCAGTCATTAGAGGGAATTCATGACGTCTTTCATGTATCTCAGTTGAGGAGGTATATGTCAGATCTGAGTCATGTGCTTGATCACTCGGTGATCACTGTTGGACCGAGCTTGGCATATCAGGAGGAGCCTGTAGGGATCCTAGACATGAGAGAGAAGGTGCTGCGATGTCAGACCATCCCTCTAGTTTATGTCACATGGAGGCAACATGCACCGGACGAGTCAACTTGGGAGCGAGAGGATGATATTCGTCAGCGTTTCTTCCATCTCTTTGAGGGCCTAGGTATGTGTGTAGTATTATTTTTCATTCAGTAGTTATTTATATGTTTATTTTAATTTTGAGGACGAAATGCTCTAAGGATGGTAGGTTGTAAAACCCAGACCCAAAAATCTAGGAATATGATTTATTTAGGATTATTCTGAATTAATTAATGGAATTATAATTCACCTATTTAATTTTAATTTAAATTATTGCACCTTGCCGTTGTTTAAATATCTAGAGCACTACACCAGCTCTTGTCTTCCAACAAGTTGCACATCCTTGACCTAGACAAGCCAATCTTCAATCCTGACCTTTGTGTCACTCATAATTACCCTTTTTTGTATTTTATTTTAACTGCACAATAGTCATCACAATTATCTAATTCAATCCTACACTTTGCACCTATGCCCGTTCCAATCAAAATTGGAGACACAACTTCGACCCGTTTCTTGTAACCCAATATTCGCTGATAATCTACTCTGATCTTATTACATCCATGACACTTGTGTTCCACTCAATTTAAGTCCTATGTACTACAATTTTATTGACAAACACCAGGAACACAATTTTAACTCATTTTGGTCAACCGACTTGACCAAGCCCGAATCAAGTCCAAACTCAACCCGAACTATCTCACACCCCCACATGACTTATACCAATAACCAAATATAAATTCCTATCTCTACACAATACCAAACACCACTCTCATGACTGATTACACTTAGTTAAACCCATGGTTAGTGTAAATTCAGATTTAACCTAAAGGGGAATTATTCCTTTCACCTTATCCCATCATTGTACATTAATTACTACCATATTAGGTCACACACAATTAGGGGCTGATGTGATCATTCCCTCCTCCCTAAAAACACTTAACCATCCATTCATTATTAATAGAGAAACTTAGTACTACACTCTACACTCAACCCTCCCGTCTCTAATTAGTATCATTCCCTCTATTACACTCTACCTCACTCCCTCTATATGTGGCCGACTGAGGAGCCTTAAACCGTTCCTCATTTCCTTCCCACTTCTTCGATTTCTCCTTCTCTTCTTCATCTCCTTCCTCCTCACTTTTCTTCACTACTTTAGTACCACCACACCCGAGATCCCCTCCTCCATTTAGACCCGACCACCATATGCAGCATCCACCACCATCACCCCCTTCTTCTTCTCCTCCACCTTCTCCTAGCTGCTGTAACTTCTACTGCTGTTGTAAACACTGCTGCTGCCTGCTTCTGAATGTTGTTGCTGCTTCCACTACTGAAGCTGCTCTGGTTGCTGCTCCTACTACTGCTCTCCTTCTTCTCCTCCATCTCGAGCTCAAAAATACTTCGACCACCTCCTACCCGAGCCCTTTTCCTTTTGTACCTAGGTAAATATCCACCTATCTCTTCTTCATCCCTCTTCTTCAACTTGAGTGTATATATGCATGTTGATCTCTTCTTGATTTTCTTGTATATACATATAACTTCATGCTCAAACTTTTATAGTCCTTCAAATATATTTATATATGATCTTCAAGTTTTGTTCATCATCATATATGAAATATGATTTGGTGTTATATACAACCAACTTCATCTTATGGCACTTGCATGTTTAACATCAACCCTAGCACTTATTCTACCTAATGTAACACTTGATAAACTCCTAGTAACTCCATTTTTTCAATTGAATTCAGAATATATATTATGATTAAAGCATTGTTTAATGGTGCATTGGAGGCATGAAATAATAGCTAGCAAAAGACCTAGTGTGGAGATTATTGTCTAGGGTTTTACACTAGTTGATTTATGTATAGTGCCATGTTAGAAGAAATTATTGCCATGATGAGATTAAACTTTTGTTTGGTATATATTGTGTGGAGTGAGGAACTACAAGTTTAACATGTTAGTATGCCATGTTAAACTTGTTATATTGCTTATGTATACTTGTTGTGCTAGAATATTAGTGATGATGTTAGAGGTTGCGAGGATGATTTATATATAAATGAGAGACCCTAACCTAGTAACTAGTGCACACGTTAGTGTTGCATGATTCTTGAGTTGTAAACACATGTTAGTACTTAGATAGGTACTTTGACTTGCTTTGTACAAATGTTAGAGGACAATTATTTATATATATATATATATATATATATATATATATGTGTGTGTGTGTGTGTGTGTGTGTGTGTGTGTGCATGGAGACCTAGAGGAATATTATTACTAAACTTGTGTTGGGAATGCAACTTAGCAATTCCCATGACCTATAGCAACGTTGTGCTAGTTGTGTTATTTGTGGTGTTTAATGTGTTTAGTGAAATGGCTAATTTAATATTATTATATTAGGCTCATTGGATCATACGAGCATGGATTTCGGAGCAGGTTCTCTTCACTTACATCTTGGAGACTCAGGAAAGTATACCTTGCCTTATTTACTATTTATTTTAGTTATTATATTTGCATAAGTTGTTGCTTTAAATACTATATATAACTGTGTACGTCCGAGAATGACTCGGGTGTAGTCGACAATTGCGTAGATTGATAGTGTAGCGACTTAGTCTCTAGCAGACTCACTAAATATTCTGGAGATATTCTGATATCTTTCAAGGTTTAGTGCTTAGTCAGGCTAGTTTAGTTATTTGAGACCTGGCATATTAGTTACGAAGTGTGCACGTCGTGTATTCGACTTGTATATTTATATTGGGCGTAGAGGACAACTGGTAGGTGTATGGGATACACACATTGGTATCCGTAGTGTCTAAAGGAGCTACGAATCCAATAACCACCTTTATTCAGATACCGCGTATATATATATATATATATATATATATATATATATATATATATATATATATATATATATATATATATATATATATATATATTGTCATGCCCCAGTCCCAAAATACGTAGGACTAGGACACGTAAGCATGCCAGCCGTATGGATATGGCAACTCCAATATATGAAAACCAAAACCCATGCGTACGCTATAATATGAATAACAATTCACAAGTGGTATAAACTATCTCAAGTCACAGGCATAATCTAAATCTCATCCATAGAAAATCAAATAAATAAATAAATAACCAATATCTATATAACTAGATCTCAATATGAAGTATCTAAGATGATAGTCGGATGGAAACAAATCTACTGCCGAACTAGAATATAGAAGCAAACACAATATAAGTACAACAACTAACAATCACTGAGACTCGAATAGAAGACCTCCTCAAAATATAAGTAACCAGTCCAGATCTGCGCTCCTACGAATACTCATGAGCATCTACACCTGGAAAGGGACCAGGTCCTCAGAGGGACATAATAAGATACATAGAAGCATGCCAATAAAGTACTGAAATAAACATCCAATGGGTCGCCTAACCGTCTATGTGAATGCAGTTTAAGAATAACTTTCCCAACGAATGGGCTATCTGGCTAAAATAGGATTGGCATAATTCTCTTGGAGATTTAGGGGCCTACAAAGTATGTCATCTTTTGAACGGCAGATACCGCCTGATAATATATAATATATAGTGGTCATCATGACCGTGCATCTCCGGTGAAGCGTACGGGTTACACAAGGAAAGTGCAACGGAGCCCACACGCCTTACTTGTTGTTCTCCCCACCCCATGCTCTAAGCATGTCATATCCATGACACGATAATACCTCTAATAATTGCCAGGTAAACTAGCATGCAAAGTTTCTATCGGCAGTTATCCCTAACGCACGTCCCATACGTACAGGAGGCCAAATCCAACACGCAAGTTCGTGATCTAAATGAGACTCACACTCGTATAAGAAATGTGTCACGGCCAATAAAACCTAATGATGCTTCATGATAATAGGGCGGTCTCATAAATAAGGTCAATGCATATACATAATAAAAATAGAATACGACGTAACCGTCGTTACACCCAAGTTTCCTTGGACGCACAGTTTATGTAGCAGTTAAAATAAATGAGCTAAATAGACAGAAATAAAGATGTATGCAACATATGGAATATGAATAACAATACAATGACAAGGTATACTTGCCTGGCAAAGAAGCTGCGTAGTACCAATAATCTGCTCCTGAAGTCGCGCAGATAAATCTAATAGGTCCTATATACATATAATATATCACAATACAACATCAGTCATTACACTAGCACATACACAACCATATTACACTGGACTCAGAGGGTACGCTAGGGGTGATACTGGTCAACTAACAGGGTCAACTGCGCATCTAATTACGCGAGTGTTACTTCTGTAATGGCTGTGCACAATCAGACAGTCAACTAACACTTGTCTAGCCATTATGTCGGTGTACACAAGGCAGACAATTTCCTAATATTCAGGTCACAAAGTCGAGGTAAATATGCGGGTAAAATCCACGGTGTCCTAGGGTCGTATAATACATACATAGTCATAACTATTACTAGCATATATTTAATTATATAATGCATCCATATATATATGTATATATATATCAATTTAATTATAATACGTGTACGTGTACGCATACAAGTCATTGGGTTCTCCGACACGGTCTGAAACCAACCAATTTAAACTGAACCAATATGCTAAAATCCTATACTATTCACACAATCACAAATACACAATATGAAAGGAGGGGGACAGGTTCGAACCTCGGGGTGCGCGTACGGGGACGACGATGACGACGATGAGGTTTACGATAATGACGACGATGATAACGATGACGATGATGAGGTTGACGAAGATGACGACGAGGGTGATGATGATGGTGATGAGATGATGATGGTGAGATAATGAGATGATGATGAGAATGATTATGGTGATGATTAGATATTGATAAAGATGTTGATAATGAAGGGGGTGATGATGATGGTGATGGCTTCTCGCCGGAGTCCGGCCAGGAAGTCGATGAAGGAAAGGAAGAGGATAGGGAGGTGAAAGAGGAGGCTGACAGGAAAGAGGAGAAGAAGCTCAAGGTGGCTGTGGTCGACGGGAGGAGGTTCTCAGGGAGGAAGAAGGAGGAGTTCACGGAGGAAGAAGAAGAGGAGGCTCGGTGCTGCTCCGGCCAGGCTCAGACGGCCATGGAGGAGGACATGGAGCATGGGAAGGTGACAGAGGCGTTGTTGGCGGTGGTGTCATTGCAGAGGGAGGTACGACGGAGGAGGTTAATGGTGGTGTTGATGGCAGTTGTGAGCAGCGGGCTGTGGTGGTAATGGGAGAGTTCGTTCAGCGGGTTGGGGGAAGTCGGGGACGACGATTTGCAGGGAAGATGATGTCGATTTCAGGCGACAGAGAAGGTGATGGTGACAGGATCTGGCAGTCTGCTCGGCTGCTCCGGAGGTCATAGCTCCGGCCGGGAAGAGGTGGAAGTAGATGCACAGGAAGATTGGGGGGAGAAAATGAAGGAGTCCGGTGAGGCGGGCTCGGCTGAGCGTATACAGGGAGGAGACGGTCGGTGCGGGGTAGAGAACAGTGGGGTCTCCAGTGAGGGCTCCGGTCGGTTGGCCGGGGAAGGGGTGTGCACAGGAAGAGGGAAAGGAAAGTTGTCTGTGTTGGTAGTAGTTTAGGTATAGAAAAGAAAGGAAAAGAATATTTATATACACATGTAAGGGGGTTGGTTTGACCTAGAAAAATTGGGCCGGTCAACCCCTCTTAGGATTGGGCCTCTCATGTAGGTATTGCAAGGGCTAGGATTTGGTTGATTCAAAGTGGAGGGTTAGGATTACATTTGGTTCAAAGTTGGAGGGCCATGGTTTGAGGAGTTTGATGTTGAGTTACACACTCCCAAAAATTATAAAAAATTCACATAAAGAAGAAATGGGTTTCTTCACGTGTTGTGTCCAATGAGGTGGACACCTTAATGCACTTTTGCATAAAAGTGCCCAACAATTAAAAAATTACACAATGATGGAAATTGGATTAAATTAATTAAAATTAATGCAAAGGGTATTCTTGAATTAATTAGAAGTACATGAGACTAAAATTAGGTATAACACAAGTGTCAAGGACATAGTGGACTCAGAATATAATATTATCATAAATTGGGTCGCACAAAATGGTCAAGATTGTGTCTCCAATTTTGATTGGAACGCACAAGGATACAAAGTTGGATTTATTAGAATTAAATATAAACGTCCACGATGAATATTGTGCGACTAAAATATAACACAAGAGAGCATAATTATAAGTTACACAAATATCAGAATAGAGGGCGGACATGTCTAGGACAAGGATATAAAATTTATAGGAAGACAATGGCTAGTGTAGTGCTCCAATTATAGAAGCAACAGTAAGGTGCATTAGGTGATATAAATCTTGTATAATTAAATAAAATATCGTGTTCTAATTCTAATTGGATTCAACTAGCCCTAGTTTTACTATCTATGCCAAGTAGGCCTAATTTTGGGTGAGAGGATTTATATATATATATATATATATATATATATATATATATATATATATATATATATATATATATATATATATATATATATATATAACGTTCTTCGGAACCGTTGGACGTTACATGTGCAGATTCTACACACTTCGGAGCGTTGGACGTAATGCCTACACCTACCCATACGTACCAAGGTTGTCCTCAGATTGCATACACTTAGATGGATAACACACCCTCTTTACTTTATTCAGTATTTATATTCGGCATATATTTTTTGTATCTTGTTACGTCCCTTTGAGGACCTGGTTCCCTTCCAGATCTTGACGAGGTATACTACCGACTGTTTACGGCCCCGGGCAGAAGATGAGATATGTGACCGAGGAGAAGCTGGAGGTGCTACCATCTGAGTTTTCCTGAGTCTTGGTTGGCCTACCATCTCAAACTTGAGCATCTTATCTAGTCATCGATGTTCTAGTCTAGTTATCTAATCTGCCTTCTATACTTTTATTTAGTGTTGTATTTAGTGGATTTGTTCCCACAAGACTTATCTTAGTAATGTATTATGACATTCAGACTCAATATCTTTATTTTTAGTATTTATTTCCAGTCTTTCTTACTTATGTTCTGTAGATGAGATTAAATGTTACATGCTGCATGTTTCTTTTAGATGTGGACTTAGTCCATTCTTCAGCGTAGTACAACTAGATAGGGCAATTAAATTGGGAACCTATCCTAGTACGTATCAGCTGGCCTTGTTGCGTATCAGTTCCATTGTATTTTGGTACTGGGGCGTGATAATGGGGGTCCCAATACAGGTTCTTCTCTGTGCAGTCGATCACGCGCACGATTTCGGTGGCTGCGGTGGTCGCCGATGACAGTGGCGACCAAGGGGGTACGCCGGAGGCATGGGTAGGGTTATGGTTTGGTTTAAGGTTAGGGTTTGGTTTAATATGACATATATATAGGGAGAGAATGAGAGGAGGGGGAGCGGCCTATGTGAGGGGGTTCTCAGGTCGGGTTGCGGGGGTGGAGTCTGGGTAGGTCTAGGTTTTGTTTGTTTCATTTCTCTTTATTTTCTTTTTATATAATTTTATTTCCTTTTTATTTTAGTTTCTTTTATTATTGATATTATTATTATTGTTGTTGTTGTCGTTATTATAATTTTTTTTTGATAATTTAAATTATACTTATTCATTCCATTGTTATTAAACTACAAAAGTTTTTTTTATATTTTATTTAATCAAAACTCCCATGTCTATTATTATTAACTTGTTTATTTACACATAAAAAATATATATACATATATTTATATATATAATTTTATCTATTTCTTCTATAACACTTATACAAATATACTATCATCCCCCGATCTCCCGCAGGTAATCGGTCGTCCCCGCTAGGTGCGAATCACCTCGCCAGCTCTCCCGCAAGACGATCTTTTCCATATGGACGTGATATCGCATGAGCGTAAGTTGCGTCTGTGCAAGGCCATGATCCGAATAGGCGGTAAGATGTCTAATCCAGAGAGTAGCACAGATAGTTCAAGTGCAGCGGATTAAGAACGAACAGGCGATTGGTAACAAGTTTATATAGTCGTCAATAGCGGAAGCAATGAATAACACAATCTTAGAAGTAAAATAAGCACTTTATTGATATTGCATAAGTATTACAAGCGATTCTAGGCCGAGATTATAAATCGTTCAAGCCCTCTCTCTCTCTCTTGAAACAATAGAAGTGTGCCAAGTGGCTACAATTTATAGAATAATACATAGGCGATGTTCCAACATTATGTCTTGTGTATGTGCTTCAGTTCTGGATGCAACATTCCAACACTCCAGAGCAAACTCCACGCCTTAGCACGAAGGGGGTCTCCGCACCGAACAAGGTTCTTTCGTACCCTACAAGCAATCTGGTGGGTTATTAGTACATAAATGCACTAGTGGAGAGGCTTCTCGTCCGTTTGACAAATTCAAACACGTTATATAGGTTCCGTACACCATCTATTAAGTTATATTTCTAGTCTTGCCTCAGGATAAGTTTTATGGCATAATAAAAAGCCTAAATCGTGTGGCAGTGTACCGTGCGATATATAAGTAACACAGCGAGACTTACCAACTTACCATTCTTTTTTCCCTGTCCAAGGCAACAAAGTTAAACCAAGCACAAATATATATATATATATGTAAAATCCAAGTCAAATTGCATAAGTAAACACGAGTGTCATAAGCGGAGTTCTGATTCTTGTGCACGAGTTATATGGATTACTCAGGTGTTCAATATGTATATGTCTTATATTAATAATCGTTCAGGTATTTCAAATTACTGGATGCGATACAATGACTAGCACGCGGATTATCGCTAAGCGAGGATGACTTATTCTATATGAACAAGAGGTCACTGGCACGACGTCATAGAGGACAGTGTAGTCTCAGGGCGGAATAGTGTGGAAGCAAGAACATGGGGCATTGCACACATCTCGCCCGACGCAGGCAACTACAGTCAGGTGGTTCCGACCGGTCAGATCGACCCCGGTGCCCCGAAGACCATCGGCAGAACGAGATCCGAAGATCTCCCTTTTTCTATTTTTACATAGAAATGTCTTCGCTCAAGAAAAAAACCAAAAGATGTTAATCGTAAATAAGAAGATTGTTTACGAAGAAAAACTAATAAAAATTCACATTCAGATACATAAGAATTGTATAGGAACCGAAAAAATATTTTATTTTCTTTTGAAAAAATAAAAATAGATTTCTTTGGAGTAATGAGAAAAATATTCCAATTATGATATTTATGAAGAAAGAATCACAAGAAATGCAAAAGGGAAACATCTTGAATCCAACATTGAAGGATTTGAACCAAGATTTCCATATGGATGGGATGGCGTATTAGTATATCTGATACATAATTTAAATGTAATAATTTGTCCTCTAAAAAAGGAAAAATGGAAGCAAGTTGTCCGTGACAATGCAAGTCTCTAATCTTCCATGCCTCTAGTCAGGTACATAAACAGGTTAGGATATATCAGGTACAAGTTTGAGTCAGGATCTTGTCAGGTACAGATTCAAGTTCAAGACAGGATTGTTCACAATATATATCGACTCCCCGAGCCATTTAATTCAGTACGAGACGGGTATTGCTCCATGAGATATGATTCTTGGATTATTGACATGGTACAAATCTTCTGGTTCGGGAACTGCCATGGTGACCAAACGGTCCTGAATACTTTCAGGTTCATACTTGCACAAAATTACTGTTCGATAGTCTTCCGGGGAACTTAGATGAATGCAAGACAAGGTAGTTTAACTGGGGTCGTGGCATGAATTTATGTGACAAGCATTGAAACAAGGCAACGAGTACAAGTTACAATATAAGCAGGAAAGTATGCATTTATATAAAATATAAGCATTTACGTTGGCACGGTCTAAGGGCTAGTGCGAGGAGTACAACCGTACATGGACATATCGAGCGACATAAAATATAAGATGTCCAGTGTAAACAAGTGAAATAGTGCATTACGAAGGGTCCATAATGATCTACTTGAGGCATAGCGGTGTCTACTTGCACGAAGCTAAGGCAGCATGCGAGGGTCCAAGTTATAAGACAAGTTTTATTTCCATGTTCTAACACAAGCAATACAAGATGGGATTATTCCCTTAGCTAGGTGTGTTGTATTCTTTATTAGCTTGCAAGGGATGATTCACCTAGCGACTAGCATGTATCGTCCATATTTTAAGTATGCTGGCTAAGCAAAGACAAGTTCATCATAGCCACCCACCTTAGCGATGATTCGCCTCGGTCGAGCGATACTCCGAGTGAGCATTTGAAAGTCTAAGTCTGAACTCCTGAAGGGCCAAGTCTGGAAATCCTTGGCCTCAAACAAGTCTTCTCGCTGAGCAAACCGGATCGGGCCATTGCACTTGTGCCGTTTGAATCGGCTGTCCGCTTGATTGGAACATATAGTTACATATACTGTTATACTCGTATATACACTATCTTTGGTATAAATATTTATTCCACCATGATTGCTATTATTATTTATATTAAATTTTTTTTGAGGGATTTTACATCCAAAGAGGCTGAATATACTCACTGGTAATGGACTCGTGGCGGTTTGTGGAGTTAGTTTAGGGTGTCCGATCGTAGTGTGCATGTATTTATTACCTGCGAGGTTGATCGAGTTTTCTATGGGTAACTTCGTTGTTATCTTAGGCATGGATTGGTGTAAACCCTCTGTCCCAAATTGTAAATTTTGCCATAAGTTTTAAATCTATTAAAAGGGCTAAGTAATATTTTAAAAGAAGTATGTAGCTATAAATAACTATATAAATGAATGAGTAAATAAATCCTATTTTAATTTATTGGATAAAAAGAATTATATAAGCATCATAGATATTGAATAGTTATTTTAATAGACATTTCCAATTTATCTAGATAAAACTAAAATAAATAAATAAAAAGGAATCATGGTAATATCACATATGTTTATTAGCTATTATTAAATTAATAAGTAAATGGAATAGATGATAACAAGAAAGAGAAGGTATGTGTAGATATATGGATACATGCTTAATATAAATTTAAGTAAAACATTATAAAAATATCTATTGTTCGTAATCCTAAGTCTTTAATTCAAACTAAATTCTAATCTAATCAACTACTGCTCCTATATAGCATGCAAACGGAAAATGAGACCCTCTTCCCTAAATATAACTTATATGTACAACATTATTAAAGAAACAATTTAGGAGGAACAGAGATATAAATAAATATTTAAACGAAATATTTAATAATCAATATTAAGAATAAGATCAATCACCTTTCTCTCTCCAATATCCAAATGTATCCCTTCTTTTAAATTTAAACCAAAACCTACTTATCCTCACAGCAACCGATTCTATCACCAATAGACCAAATATATACATACGTAGACATTAACCTAAAAGTAAAAACATACAATCAACTCATCCCTCTTTTCCGCAGAACTCTAGTGACACTTGTGGTTACGGAAAGAGGTATAAGATCCTGAATGGATGGATCGAGCCACGGAGACATATTATTCCTTTCCTGAGTGTTATGTGTCTCATTGGGAACTCCAAGCTTCTTTAGACCGAGCGTCGTGAGTGTTGCCTTAGATGCTGAAGACTCTGGCGTGATTCCAACTTTATCCGCTATGTGACCCCCCGTGCCGACCATCACGTGTAGACCTTAACCGTTGGACGACCAACCAGAGTCGACCCTTGCGGCCAATGCATCGACCACCAATGGAACCCAAGCCCCAACAACAGAACCTGGACTCGTGCATCCCGCGCGCGAGACATTGACCTCGCCTCTATTAGACGGTGCAAACAACATGAATGCGAGTGAATAAAGAGAAGGAAGCATATGCTTCTCTTCTATTGGTTTTAGGAGATGAAGCCAACAAAAAGAGACGTGGGTTTTTTTAAAAGAGAGAAGCAAACAAACAAAACAAAGGTAAGTTTTACATATAAACCCAAAACAAATAGACAATTCCATAACTGGTATAAACTTTAGAATAAATTACTGAATTTAACCAAGTTTTATTTGTATATTTGTGTAAATAATATGGAATAATAATTAGTGAATACATTTATGTTATGCTAGTTGGATATTTGAGTTTAGACTTCGACCATCGAGCTTTAGCACAGCCTTAGACCAAAGGCATGTATACCTTGCCAAGTTTAAAATTTCATATAGCATGTGTAGTTTGATTTGCTTATTGTAGGATCTATAATTGTTTCCATAGTTTCACATGATGCTAGCCTTAAAATTTATTCTTGATATTACTTGATTATAAACACTTGTCATAGACCATGTATTAGTTTCGATAGCCAATGGACTGTATAGACCCACATGAGTGTTAGATGCGCGAAAACGATCATAAACACATGGACTGTTTTTCTTCTCTATTCGTGTTATTCATAATCCTGTGGCCACTAAGGTCGGGTTATCTATTTTGTGACCATGTGACCACTAAGGTCGGGTTATTTGTTCACCCTGTGGCTATTAACGTCGGATGAGTGTTCTCTTATTCGTGGTTTACTTGTGAGCTACAATATTTATATCCCGTCGTATTTTTGTAGTTCATGTGTATTTAGTTGTTCTCTTTCGTATATGACTATAGTATAGGTTATGCCTTAGTTTTTTATTTTGCATGCACCTGTCCATTTTAAATACTATACTTTTGATATACTTGGCATGCATCTATGTATCATGTTACGTCCCATTAAGGACCCGGTCCATTCTCCAGATACTGATGTGCATGATTACTCGTAGTCCTACAGATAGGCACCAAACGAGGGTACAATCATAGTTGACGACTCGACTATTGCTTAGTTTATTTTTAGTATGAATATAGCTTTATTTTCTTGTCTTTTATTTTTGTCCACTAGTAGTGAATTTGTCTCCACCGGACGAGTCTTAGATTCTTGATGAACTTGAACTATTTGTACTTTCATTTATCATAATCTCACGTACTTATATTTTTGGACTATCTTAACTTATGCTGTTGTTATAGCCTAGTTTTGCAAGCTTATTCTTTTATCGAGATTGTTCATGACATATGTGTTATTGGGGGCCCACACTAATACATTTGTCTAATTATAATCGGTGTATTTTGGTCTGATCAACCTTAGTGCACTTGGTTCGCTCTTTGTATGACTGTTTTATATAGATTGAGATATATATTGACTTGCCTTATTAGAAATTAACCTATTATATGTAGTGTCCCGCTCCACGTCGGCACTATGTACAAGAGATATCGATTTGCTGGCTCAAAAATGATATCTTCCTTAAGAGCTCCTTGTTGAAGCAGGAGATGACTGATCAAGGTGAGTGGACAGAACTGCATTCTCTGATTCTTGCACGCCTTAATAATGAATCTGAGTTTTTGAATGCTTGTTTGCTTAAGAAGAAAGTTTCATAAGAGAATGATAGAACTTGCCTTTGCATGCTTAATAAGAGAACTCATATAGCTTGTCCCTGAAACGAACATGTCTGCTTAACTAAGAGAATCTGAAATGCTTATCTAAGAGTAAAAGTTTGCATGAACATGTTCCACTATCGCTTGTGCTTCGATTGAACCATATCGTGTGCTTGAACTTGTTCAAAGAGAGGGCGGCCAGTCCGTACAGAGATATATGGTCTGATGGTTCATCTCGTCTGCATCCTAGAGTTTATTTGATAGTGTTTCATGCATTCCATCATTCAGACAATGGCTATTGGTGAAGAGCTGAACCTTGGTCACGGCTGCTACAGAGATAGTGGAAAGCAACCATGAGTCACAGCTGCTAATAGCATCAGATAAATAAGTCATTGGTTAGCTGGATTACCGCTACCGATCTTGAGTTTCTCGGGGACCGAAAATCATATAGCTAGTTCATTGTGTTGGCTTGATAGAGGATAGTCCCTATATGTGCATTGTCCCTAGAGTCTTTGAGTATAGCTCACGAGACACGCTGAGCACACCCTGATAATAGAACAATCGACTTGTCTTGCCCGCTTGCTTATATAGAATATGAACTCTGTTTTTAAAGATGTTTCCAAAAGAAAGTAATATGACTCCATTCTTGTGTTACATGTAACGAACATTGGTAAAACTAGAAAGATCACTAGTAATGTAATATTTTATAACATGATTACTTAGTATTGGTTTTAGTAAATGTTGCTTCTGTTCAGTTGTTTATACTCACCAGTACTTATAAAAGTGCTGATCCACCAACAGTTTGCTTGCTTGCAGGTGCTGGATCGTCCGAGGAAGCGATAGGCGTGCCTCATCCTCAAGACCAGAAAATCTGGTTTTGATTGCCTTGTGCTGCTTTCGTATAAAGGGGCATAATATATGGAATGATGCCATTGTATTCAGAGAACCCTGTGCCTCAATTTGCCCCATATACTCAGATGCATAAATGCTTGCAACAATGTCCCTCCGTTGCTTACTCGATAGATACGATGATAGCCAAACTTTAATGATGTTGCTTTGTGCAGGCGCAACCCCAGGCTCGCACGATATCACGTCCCGGTGGCAAACGACTATATACGTCCCGCGGGAGCGCCGAGGCGCAGTGATTCGCGCCCGGCGGGGGCGATGGTCGGGAGACTTGCGGGACCGGAGTATGACATAATGGTATTAGTGCGATTCAATTCTTTGCCCATTCTATTGCTATGACTCTGAGATGTGCTCGATATTGTATTGCAATAGAGCGTTCCATACAATAAGTCCATAGATATTCTCAAAGTTGTGCAAAAAGTTTTCTGGATTTGATTTGTTGCTTGAGAGTTGTGCCTTCGTACTTGTCTTGTACTAGAGTTTCGATTGAGGATGGCGAGGGATGAGGACTATCGCTGCTCGGAATATCAAAAAGTTTCTCCTTGTGCGTGTCGGGGTCGTTGGGCGCGCGTTGGTGGGGCGTTGTGAGCGTTATGCGTTGTGGTGTGTTGTGTTTATATATATATATATATATATATATATATATATATATATATTTGTGTGTGTTTCTATATATATATATATTTTTATATATGTATGTGTTTTTATGTATATGTGAGTGTGTTAGTGAGTGCTTGTGTGAGTGTGTTAGTGAGTGCTTGTGTGAGTGTGAGTGAGTGTTTATAGATATATATATATATATGAGTTGTGTATGTGTGTATATGTATATATATATATATGTGTGTGTGTGTGTGTGTATGTATATATATATGTATATTTGTGTGTGTGGTTATGTATTGGTGAGAGTGTGTGTGAGGGTGGGACAGTGAGTGTTTGTGAGTGAGGATATATATTTATGTTTGAGTGTGTGTGTGTATATGCATATATATTAGTGTGTGTATATATATATTGATATATGTGTTTATATATATATATATATATATATATATATATATATATATATATATATATATATATATATATATATATATATATGTGTCTATATATGTATTAGTGTGTGTGTGCTTGTGTTTGTGTGTGTGTGTATTTATATGTTAGAGTGTGTATGTTAGGATATCTATATGTTAGATTGTATATATATATATATATGTATGATTGTATATATATATATAGATATATATATGTATCTATGTGTGTGTCTGTATGTGGTCGTGTGTGTGTGTGTGAGAGTGAGAGGGGGGAGGTATCCAGTACAGCAGCAGCAGCATGCACAGCTGCAGCAGCAGCAACAGCAGCAGCAACAGCAGCTATGCTGCAGCAGCAGCAGCTAGGTAGCAATAGCAGCAGCCATGTAGCAGCGCAGCAGCAGCAGATAAGCAGTGCAGCAGCAGCAGTTTAAGCAGCAGAGCGAGGGAGAGAGAGAGTTATGTATAGGTATGTATATCTATAGTTAGATAGATAGATAGATAGATAGATAGATAGATAGATAGATATATGGATAGATAGATAGATAGATAGTTTGATGGATTAATAGATAGATGATTATATAGATAGATAGATAGACATATAGTTAGATTGATATGTGGATATATAGATACTTAGATAGGTATCTAAATAGATAGACACATAGATAGATTGATAGGATATATAGATAAATAGATAGTTAGATTGCTATATAGATAGATAGATGATAGCTAAATAGTTAGATAGGATGATAGATAGATGGATAGCTAGCTAGATAGATAGATGGATAGATTTAGATAGATAGTTAGATAGATATATCCATATGTATAGATATAAATACATAAGTAGCTAGATAGATAGATAGTTAGATCGTTAGATACATAGATAGGTAAATAGCAAGATGAATAGATTAGATTGATAGATAGGATTTTAGATAGATATATAGATATAGATAAATAGATAGATTGATAGATAGATATCTTGATATCTAGATAGATAAATAGATTAGATAGATAGATACATAGGTAGATAAATTGATAGATAGATATCTAAGTGTATAGATATCTATATACATATAGTTATATATATATATATATATAGGTAAGGTAAGGTATAAGGTATGTGTATATGTGTGTATGTGATATATATATATATATATATATATATATATATATATATATATATATATATATATATATATATATATATATATATGTAGATACCTAGGTATATGCCTATATGTATTAGATATCTATATTTTAGCCTAGATTATAGCTAGATATATATGTTTATGCATAGTTAGTTAGCTAGAGGGGTAGTAGGGTTGAGGTTAGAGAGGTATCTCAATACCTTGAGATACCAAGGTATCTTAATAACTTGAGATATCCAAGGTATTGAGTTTCGAGCGGGATTTTTGAGATATTGCCTAGGTTTGAGTTTAGAGATAGATTTTTATGCTTATGTGTATATATTTACGCGTGCTAGCATAGGTTTTAGCGGGTTAGGCGGGGTGCGTAGCCTAGGTTGAGGTATCGGATACCGAGGGTATCCTGGTATCTCAAGGAGGCGAGTTTGATGGTTTATTAGCCTAATGAGCTCGGTTTGACCTAGAATTTCAGGAGCACCCTAGTTTGACCTAGAGTTGACCGTAGTTGACTCGGTTGACCGCCAAAGTCAACTTTTGACCTAGTTTTGACCCAGAGTTGACTTTTTGGACCCATAGTTGACTTTTTGACCCAGATTTCACCGGTTTGACCCGTTTGACCTAGAACGACCCTAGAAGCCTATTTTTAGTTATTTTATATTTGTTTAACTCATTAGAACCATGTTTAATCTTATTTTTCGCAATAGGTTCTTGCGACACCGGTTCGGATCGCCAGTTGCTCAGGACGTCAGGCGAGTACATTCTCTGATAGTTTTTATTATCTGATGATTATTATGATCCAGCTTCTAGTATAGTATCATCTGATTATTCTGGCACAACACGGGACACTGACTGGTATTTCTGGATTCATTTACTTGCGATACGTATTTTTCATGTTTCTGGCCACTATTCTGGAATCACTATTGGCATCACCTACAGGCATCACTACAGGCATCACTCATGTTTCAGGCTGGACTCATCTTGATTTATGTGTCAGATCTTGGATTCAATTGTACTAGTTGGGGCAGGGAAATACTCGAGTAGACATGTAAATATTCCCATCTGGAATCATCAAGAATCACTCCCTCTGGTCTAATCTGGAATGATAGCAGTCGCGCACCCAGTGCGCGATGAGCCGTACTTACCCCTAGCTGTTTACATGTCGAAACAAGTATTTCAAAAACACCGAGTTCATTCTTTCTAGTCTGGACTCTCTTGCATTTCTTGACTTGTCTCCCTTACATATTTCTGGACTTGACTCACTACATGTATTTCATGCTGGACTCACTACACGTTCATGTGCACAGACTTACTCTTAGTTTAGATTTCTTGTATCTTACAGTTATTACTATCTTGTTTCTGATATTCCTGCATCTTTACCTTTATGCACCAGTGATTTATATATTTCTTGTTTCATACTTGCTTCATTCTTCTTGCTACTTGCTATAACTGTTTTATAGTTTTTATCATTTAAATGGAACTGCAGTTAGAGATGTACTTGCTCCAGTCCTGACTGGACATATTTTTCAGAGTATCGGGAGGATTGGTGTCCGACATTTTATGGACATGAGCCTGTCAATGGTGCAGACAGGTACCCTCTAGTTTAGGAGTGATTTTCGGGTTGGTAGCCGGGGTCACTAAGACCTTGTTATTGTTTTATTAGCTTTTAGCACCGGATTTGTCTCCGATTTTCTATTGAGACCTTGTTGTATATTATTCAGGATGTTGTATTATTATTATTGATGTTGTGGTTGTTGTAGTAGTTGTTGTTGGTTAGACTTTATAGTTGTTAGATATCTTGTTATCTTATCGTGCTTAGATTCGTGATTGAGTACTTGATTATCATTATGATATTGCTCCTCCATTTGGAGTTGAGATCTTGACAGGTTTATATATTGATTGCGTGAGATTGTTAGCTAGATAGTTGACCTAGACAGCGTTCTACCGCCGATGCTGCGGCGTAGGCTGGACGTACCCACGACTCATGCCCGATTTTTTGGGTGCGGGTCGTGACATATTTTTGGTGGCAGCCCCATGCAGGTCTTGATTCGCAATTAGTGTGATGTCGTGGTGGTACAACAACTTAGTTGTACTGCTGTGATCCTGATATAGGATCTAGGATCTAGGATGAGAGTGTACTCAATCACGACTAGGAACAATTCCAATCTAATTATTCTAAAATTATTTTTTTTGAAATATTACTGTCATTCCTTGATGATATCGTATCTTGCACCGTATTGACTTCTTTTGATCTGTGTTCAGGATGCCTCCGAAGACACGATCCTATCGTACCGTTCCAGCAGTTGCCACCGAGAGGTCTGCTACCTCTCGTCCAGCTCGTATTCAGGCAACTGCTACCGCTCTACTCACCACTCCTGCGGTTGAGAGAGTATCTACTTCTCTTGGGGATCCTCCTTTACCTGTCGATCCGAGGACTACTCCAGTCGTTCCGGTGGTTCCTCCACCACTTCCTGCTCCAGTAGATGCCGCACAGTTGTTTGCGTTCTTCAGGGAGATGATTGACGCGCAGCACCGTCAGGTGGATGTGATGAGGCTGGCATTGAGAACGCCCACCAGGTGGCCATGACGGCAGTGGACAGAGTGGCTCAGATCCAGCCACAGGCAGGTCAGATTCAGCGCCCGAGGCCGGGCAGTATCATTGACTTTCAGAGGATGCGGCCCAAGGAGTTTCATGGTACAGAAGGGATCCTGTACGCGGATGACTGGATAGAGCAGATTGAGGGCATCTTCAGGCTGGCACAGATTCCAGACAGCATGCAGATAGAGGCGGCGGGCAGTCAGATGTTCGACCTCGCTTTGACATGGTATCGCACTGATACGAGGATCGCGGCACCAGGGCTTACTTGGGAGGCTTTCAAGAGGCTTTTTAAGGAGAAGTTTTTCCCAGATGTGGCACTCAGTTCTTTGGAGAGCTAGTTTGAGGCACTCGTCCAAGGGAGCATGATGGTGGACGAGTACGCAACGGAGTTCTGCCGTCTGGGCAGATTTGTAGATGGCTTGAGTGAGGTAGCAAAGGTGAGGAAGTTTTGCAAGGGCTTGGCATGATGGTCAAGTCTTTGACTAGGAGCGACCGCGAGGCGACTTTAGAGCAGATAGTAGGAGATGCTCAGAGAGCAGAGGATGACTTGGAGCTCAAGTCCAAGAGAGGCAGGGATGATTCAGGCAGTGCGAGTGGCAGTACGGGACCAGCTAAGCGTCCCTATGTGGAAGGCAGCGCAGCAGGGTCAGGATCAGAGGGTGCCCACTTGTGCCTATTGCAGGAAGGCAGGACACACTTGGGATGTTTGTAGGAGGAGGCTGAAGGTGTATTTGTTTTGTGGATCCGCTGCTCACCAGATGCGAGATTGCCCCACTGCACCTCCATTGGGTGGAGCACAGGATCAGAGAGTTGGAGCTAGGCCACCTGTGGCATAGCATCATGCCCCGCACCAGCAGAGGGATACACCCCAGCAGGGTAGGGCTTATGCGTTGACGGTCGAGGAGGCCGATGTTACGGGTGTCGGGTTAGCAGGTTTGTCTCTTTGTTCTTCTTCCTGTCCTTTTCTATTCCTTGTGGTGTGCTTCATTAGTACCTGTTAGACTTTCTTTGTGTTATGGTAGATAGTGTAGTGATCCTGATTAAGACTGTGATAACACGACTAGTAGGATCATGATCTTGCATGTTGTTTAGGTAGAATATCTTGACTGTGATTGTTGGGGGTTTGACCTAGAGGGAGTGCGATTGACTTTAAATTTCGAGGACAAAATTTTCTAAGGAGGATAGGCTTGTCACCACCACATTTCCAGAGCCGGGTATTTTTTTATTTTAATTTGGGTTAATTATGTATTATTTATGATTAATTGTATTTATATTTAATTAGTGGTTGTATTATTTTTATATTGATTATTTTAGGATTTTGGCTAGCCTGGACCCATGTCAGACCCTAGTGGACCCATGTCCGACCCAACCCACACCCTTGTGAGACTTATTTTTGGATTTAGAATATTTATTATATTTTTAGTGGGTTAGTTGGAGAGATTTGGAGTTAGTTTGAGTGCTTTTGGAACCCAAAACCCAAAACCCAATTGGAATGACTAGAGGAGAGGGCTTTTTAGTCTTTTGTCCTTTGTAAACCCTTATTACATGCACTTGGCCGGCCCTACTTTCCCACACCCGACCACAAACACAGCAGCTCCCCCTCCCCCCATTCTTCTTCTTCTTCACTTCTTCTTCTTCTTCTTCTTCTTCTTCTTCTTCTTCTTCTTCTCCACTCTTTTCTCCTTCTTCCCTTCTCCTTCCCACTTCCAAACAAGTAAGTTTCTCCATTTTCTCTCCTTCCTCCTTCCATTTCTTCTACTTATGTGAACCCTAACCCTAAATTCTTCCCCAACCTAGGTGGGTAGAGCTTAGATTTGGTGTTGGAGCTTGGATTGGGAGCTTGGAAGCTAGTTGTGGTGGATTTGGAGCTTTTTGGAGACTTTGGCTTGGGATTCCAACTCCCAAGATATAAACCCTAATTTTCTCCCTTGTAATTACTCTTATATAGTGTAATTAATAGTTTAGAACCTTCCTAGACCCTTCGGCTACCCGTGGGAGGAAGTTGGAACTAGTTGGGTTGTGTTTGGAGACTTTAACACTAGGTTTTGTGTCAATTTCGGGTGGAATCCGAAATTGGCCCAATTTTGGGTGATGACCTAGGTTAGATAGACCTAGGTAGACGTTGTCGGGTGTCTTGAGGGTGAGGGCGTATCTCCGTTCGGACACGGGAAGCCGTGTCACGGAGAAACGGGCGTTTCGGGCAAATTTAGGGTTTTCGTCGTCGCCGATTCTAAGTGCGTGCGCATTTTTGCCACGGACCTAGAATCGATGCAGTAGCATTTTTTCTAGGATCTAGACATCGTTTAAGACTCGTGGGTAAATTTTGGGCCGATTTCGAGTTGGTTTGGTGTCCGTTCAGGAGGTTTTCCGAACCGCACACCGCGTGTTCGTCGAAATGACCGAACGGCCATTTCGGCGTGGTTTTCTAGTTTTGGGCTTGTGCGCGCGTTGGGTTAGCATCGGGGAGTGTGTGCTAGAATTCTTGGGCTATATTTTATATATTTATAGGTGTTTGTGCGTGTCGGGGTTGTTGGGTGCGCGTTGGTGGGGCGTTGTGAGCGTTGTGCGTTGTGGTGTGTTGTGTTTATATATATATATATATATATATATATATATATATATATATATATATATGTATATATATATATATATATTTGTGTGTGTTTCTATATATATATATATATATATATATATTTTTTTTTATATATGTATGTGTTAGTGAGTGCTTGTGTGATATATATATATATATATATATATATATATATATATATATATATATATATATATATATATATATATATATATATATATATATATATATATATATATGAGTTATGTATGTGTGTATATGTATATATATATGTGTGTATGTGTATATATATATATGTATATTTGTGTGTGTGGTTATGTATTGGTGAGAGTGTGTGTGTGAGGGTGTGTGAGAGTGAGTGTGTGTGAGTGAGGATATATGTATATATATATATATATATATATATATATATATATATATATATATATATATATATATATATAGATATGTGTCTATATATGTATTAGTGTGTGTGTGCTTGTGTTTGTGTGTGTGTATATTTATATGTTAGAGTGTGTGTGTTAGGATATCTATATGTTAGATTGTGTATATATATATATATATATATATATATATATATATATATATATATATATATATATATATATATGTATGATTGTATACATATATATAGATATATATATATATGTATCTATGTGTGTGTCTGTATATGGTCGTGTGTGTGTGTGAGAGTGGGAGGGGGAAGGTAACCAGTGCAGCAGCAGCATGCACAGCTGCAGCAGCAGCTAGGCAGCAGCAATAGCAGCTATGCTGCAGCAGCAGCAGCTAGGCAGCAATAGCAGCAGCCATGTAGCAGTGCAGCAGCAGCAGTTTAAGCAGCAGAGCGAGAGAGAGAGAGTTATGTATAGGTATGTATATCTATAGTTAGATGTATTGATAGATATATAGATATATGGATAGATAGATAGATAGTTTGATGGATTGATAGATAGATGATTATATAGATAGATAGATAGACATATAGTTAGATGGATATGTGGATATATAGATACTTAGATTGATATCTAAATAGATAGACACATAGATAGATTGATAGGATATATAGATAAATAGATAGTTAGATTGCTATATAGATAGATAGATGATAGCTAGATAGTTAGATATGATGATAGATAGATGGATAGCTAGCTAGATAGATAGATGGATAGATTTAGATAAATAGTTAGATAGATATATCCATAGGTATAGATATAAATACATAAGTAGCTAGATAGATAGATAGTTAGATCGTTAGATACATAGATAGGTAAATAGCTAGATGAATAGAATAGATTGATAGATAGGATTTTAGATAGATATATAGATATAGATAAATAGATAGATTGATAGATAGATATCTAGATAGATAAATATATTAGATAGATAGATACATAGGTAGATAGATAGATAGATATCTAAGTGTATAGATATCTATATACATATAGTTATATATATATGTATAGGTAAGGTAAGGTATAAGGTATGTGTATATGTGTGTATGTGATATATATATATATATATATATATATATATATATATATATATATATATATATATATATATATATATATATATATATATATATATATATATATATATATATATATATATATATATATACCTAGGTATATGCCTATATGTATTAGATATCTATATTTAGCCTAGATTATAGCTAGATATATATGTTTATGCATAGTTAGTTAGCTAGAGGGGTAGTAGGGTTGAGTTTAGAGAGGTATCTCAATACCTTGAGATATCCAAGGTATTGAGTTTCGAGCGGAGTTTTTAAGATATTGCCTAGGTTTGAGTTTAGAGATGGATTTTTATGCTTATGTGTATATTTTTACGCGTGCTAGCATAGGTTTTAGCGGGTTAGGCGGGGTGCGTAGCCTAGGTTGAGGTATCGGATACCGAGGGTATCCCGGTATCTCAAGGAGGCGAGTTTGAGGGTTTATTAGCCTAATAAGCTCGGTTTGACCTAGAATTTCAGGAGCACCCTAGTTTGACCTAGAGTTGACCGTAGTTGACTCGGTTGACCGACAAAGTCAACTTTTGACCTAGTTTTGACCCAGAATTAACTTTTTGGACCCATAGTTGACTTTTTGACCCAGATTTCATCGGTTTGACCCGTTTGACCTAGAACGACCCTAGAAGCCTATTTTTAGTTATTTTATATATGTTTAACTCATTAGAACAATGTTTAACCTTGCTTTTCGTAATAGGTCCTTGCGACACCGGTTCGGATCGCCAGTTGCTCAAGACGTCAGGCGAGTACATTCTCTGATAGTTTTCATTATCTGATGATTATTATGATTCAGCTTCTAGTATAGTATCATCTGATTGTTCTGGCACAACACGGGACACTGACTGGTATTTCTGGATTCATTTACTTGTGACAAGTATTTTTTATATTTCTGGCCTCTATTCTGGAATCACTACTGGCATCACCTACATGCATCACTTATGTTTCAGGCTGGACTCATCTTGATTTACGTGTCGGATCTTGGATTCACTTGTACTAGTTAGGGCAGGGAAATACTCGAGTAGACATATAAATATTCCTATCTGGAATTATCAGGAATCACTCCCTCTGGTCTAATCTGGAATGATAGCAGCCGCGCACCCAGTGCGCGGTGAGCCGTACTTACCCCTAGCCGTTTACATGTCGAAACAAGTATTTCAAAGACACCGAGTTCATTATTTCTAGTCTGGACTCTTTTGTATTTCTTGACTTGTCTCACTTACATGTTTCTGGACTTGACTCACTACATGTATTTCATGCTGGACTCACTACACGTTCATGTGCACAGACTTACTCTTAGTTTAGATTTTTTGTATCTTACAGTTATTACTATCTTGTTTCTGATATTCCTGCATCTTTACTTTTATGCACTAGTGATTTATATATTTCTTGTTTCATACTTGCTTCATTCTTCTTGCTACTTGCTATAACTGTTTTATAGTTTTTATCATTTAAATGGAACTACTGTTAGAGATATACTTGCTCCAGTCCTGACTGGACATATTTTTCAGAGTATCCGGAGGATTGGTGTCCGACATTTTATGGACCTGAGCCTGTCGATGGTGCAGACAGGGACCCTCTAGTTTAGGAGTGATTTCCTGGTTGGTAGCCGGGATCACTAAGACCTTGTTATTGTTTTTATTTGCTTTTAGCACCGGATTTGTCTCCGGTTTTGGATTGAGACCTTGTTGTATATTATTCAGGATATTGTATTATTATTGATGTTGTGGTTGTTGTAGTAGTTGTTGTTGGTTAGACTTTATAGTTGTTAGACATCTTGTTATCTTATCGTGCTTAGATTCGTGATTGAGTACTTGATTATCATTATGATATTGCTCCTCCGTTTGGAGTTGAGATCTTGACATGTTTATATATTGATTGCGTGAGCTTGTTAGCTAGATAGTTGACCTAGACAGCGTTCTACCGCCGATGCTGCGGCATAAGCTGGACGTACCCACGACTCATGCCCGATTTTTTGGGTTCGGGTCGTGACATTTCTAGCTCCCAGTACTTCCCAAATCATTGTTATCTCACGTACGGGTAGGGTTTTATCAGTTCTAGGAACGTACTACTGGGTCCAATTCTCTTGCTAACCTTCTACACCAGTTCTAGAATCTAAAAAGAACCTATCAACCTACCCTACTGAGGGTAACAATCTTCTCAGAGAATATTACACAAATTATGTCGTCTGGATTACAATCTTCTTCTGGAGGGAACCATCAGGCATAAGCATTCATCCTTCCGAAATAAAAGGAGATGAAAGACAAGGATAATGATATTGATGTAAAATAAACGAATACACTTTGGAAGTCCAAGGGCGATAATCAATTACAAAGGAAGTTTTAGAAATTGATTATGGATTAAGATCCTATTCAACAATAAATCATAAACTGTAGGCTCGTTTGGTATAGTAACGTACCCAAAACGATATGCTCTTAGACCTGTATGGGCCACCACTAAAATATATCATGCCCCAGTCCCAAAATATGTAGGACCAGGAATACGCAACATGCCAGCTACGCATTCGACCAGGCTCTGGTCTGACTCGAATACGTATAAGCTATATAATAAAGGTCACTATCTAAATAATCTAGTAAATATAAACATCTATGTCTCAATCCACAATGAAGAGAAATACACAAAAATGAGCTACATGTGCTATAGTCGGCCGCCCAATAACACACAAACTCGAATAGACTCGAGAAGAAATATGAGTCTATATAAACTAGGCTACAACAGCAGATGAATAAACAATATGAATAAAATAACCATAATACCATTAGAAATGATATAAGTACCTGGTACCAATGCCTGCAAGACAAGCAACTCCATCAGCAACTCCAAAGGCTCCGTAATCGTCTATGTTGAAAAACTGGCAGGGGACTAGGTCCTCAGAGGGACGTAAGAAGGTACAAAAATAGTATGCCATAGTATAACAGAAAGAAACAAGTGCAACGCCGGTGTAATCTAGCATAACCACCTAAGTGAGACACAATTTTGAAGACAATATTCGACGAGTGGGCTGTCCAAAATAAAACCATAGCTTCGAAAATGGAGACACACGAGACGTACCGCAGCTCCGAGCAAAGAGTCATACGGCTGATACTACTACTCCGGATACAGGAATACTACATAAATAAAATATATACATATATATAGCGCATGCAGAGGAGCCCAAACGTCTAGTAACTGTCTTCCCCTCCCAAAGCGGTCAATGAGTGTTCGCTGAACTTGAACCTCTATCTAGCAGTCTCGTCACACTGAAGTAACTATCAATAATTATGACCCTAAAGTCGTCCCATTTTTCGGTCATATTGACAGTATCAGGATACCAGAAATCAGGCACGATGAAGGTGTCTGAATGTGTCCTAGGGTTATGACGTAACCAAGTGTGTACATTAAGGTGTTGCAAACATCTATCAATCGTTACCAGAAGTTACCAACAAACGTCTGCACCCGATTATGACCCAGACACGAAGTAACAATTCTGATCCAAAGTGCACACATTGCATATAATAAATAAATAGAAATCTGATAACTGAAATACAGGGTGGCAAGGTATACTTACCTGGATACGGATGCTGAAGATGGGTCTCCGGTACAACGTCCAAGTCCGCGGGTCCCGTAGTACCTAGAGACGAGATACAAGCTCAATCAATAAACTATCATGATGATAAAATAAGAGGTAACACACATCTAGCATAGGCTTCAATCATTGTTACAAGCTCACATAGTCAATAAGCTAGAGGGTTGACCACGGTTGACTAGAGGTACGTTACATCTAATATAATCAATCACCTGTATAATATCATCAGACCAAATCATCAATCCCCTATATTCATTATGGTATTTTTCAGTAGTTCAAGTCATGATCATCCTCAGATTTTACCCTGGTATTCGCAGACGTTAACATGCACGTTTAAATATATCATCCTCGAATAAAATAAATATTAATTATTTAAACCCTCGATTATAAAAAATGTCAATTAATTATTTGAAGACCGCTTCCCAATAACCTAGTTACTCCTCAAATAAATTTATATTAAATATTAGCTCTCATTAATAACCAATGTTTTGATATCACAACATTATTTCACAATAATTAAACCTACTCCTCAATAACTATCAAAGTGTATGGACCAAAATATAACATAAAACCCTAAGATCTCATATCTAGCATTCTTACCCTAAGCTCAATATAGCATACATAAACCCTAACTAAGTTATATAGAACAATAAACAATAATACTACACTAAACAAGGAGATGGGGGAGAGGTTACCTCGGTGGCGGTGCATGGTGGCAGCGTCGACGCTGTGGCTCCGGTCAGGGCTGGTGGTGTAGCAGCGGGCTCGGTGGTCGACGAGTGGAGGTGACGGTGGTGGCAACGGGAAGACGTCGCTGCTCGGCGGGATGGTGGTGGTGATGATGATGATGAAGACGTTGCGAGGTTGTGAAGGTGCGGGTGGCCGGAGGAGGAAGTGATGGCCGGAGTGAGGTGTCGGTTCGGCCGGACAATTCGACAGCAAGGGGGAGAAGGTGTTGGACGGGTGGATATGCGGTAGGTCGACGGCGGGTGTAAGTTAAAGTGGTGGTCGAGGGAGGCTCGAGGTGGTCGACGAGTTGGATGGCTGATGGAGGTTCTCGCCGGAGTAGAGGTTGGAGTTGATGGACGTGGCGGTGGAAGATGGAGCTGGCCGAGGTGGATGGCAGCAGTAGCTCGCTGGAGTGGTGAGGATGATGGCGGGGGAGGTCGAGGGAGTAATGGTCAATGGTTGCTGGAGTTGATGGCAGCGTTGTGGAGTGGAGGAGAAGACACAGTGGAGCTCGGCTGGCCGAGTTAGAGATCGTGGGGGTCGTGAAGGTGGTGGAGCGTCCGCGGGATGAAGGTTGTTGGAGGTGACGGTGGTATGAAGGGATGGCAGGAGTAGCTCGCCGGAGGTAGAGGGTGGCAGTCGGTCGGGCTGGAGAAGGTGTAGTGAATAGGAGGAAGAAGTGAAGAAGAAGAAGAAGAAGAAGAAGAAGAAGAAGAAGAAGAAAAATGGAGGGGTGGTATTCGGCTGAGAATGTAAGAAGAGGGAGGAGAAAGAGGGGGGGGTTCTATGCCCCTAGGGATGAGGGCCGGCCTTGGGAAAGGGGGTGAGGTTGAGTGATTTTATAGGTGAGTGTGTGGTGAGGATGTTGTCTCAATTTGAATGGAGGGTCCAGATTTCACATGAAGAAAGTGCACATCAAAAGAGAAGAGAGGGGATTGATATGACCGGTGAAGAGAGGGAGAGGGGGTTTCTTCATTGGACTTGGCCAATAGGGTGGTGACACCTATCACTATATTTGTAAATAAGCCCCTTAACTTTTGGGTATTTGCACATGCATGAAAAATAGTGGGGATTTGGTGTGGAAAGTGGTGTTTGGTGTTATGTAGGGTGAGGGGGTGTTGTGTGTTATGCATGGGCTTAATGAATGGGGTATTGGGTTAAATTGGGGTTAAGTTAGGATTAGTCAAAGTTGGTATCCCCAATTTAATTAAAATAAAATATCATGTGCTCTTAAATTAAATAGGGGCACATGGAGTCTCAATTAGGAGTGACACAAAGGTCATGAACGGTGTAGGCTTAGTGTCAGTCTCTGACCCTTTAATTGGTCCAGCTAAATGGGTTAAGTTTGTGTCCCAAAATGGATGGCAACGACAAAGGTACACGACACAGGATTAAAGAATGGATTTTGGGACCAGGAAGTTGTGCAATTAAATTAGAGCATAAGGGATTGTGTTTGTGAGTGACAGAAAAGTTCAGTGCCTAGGTTGGCTTGCCATGTCAAGAGTGCAACAATTAGTTAAAAATTATGGGCTATTGTTGGGCTCCAGATATTGCAACAATAGTAGGGTGCACCAAGGGTTAAAATAAAAATAAAAATAAATTAGACAACTGCAACATAAATTCTAAACCTCAAACACCTGATGCTAAACCAAAATTTCTAACCAAAACCAGTCTACCTATAATAATAATTAAGGGGGTTTACATTTTTACTAGCTCAAAAGAGTGATGCAGGTCATGAACATGCCATCTACTACCTCAGCAAAATGATGGTCGGTGCAGAGCACAGGTACAACCTTGTTGAGAAAGAGTGCCTCGTTCTGGTCTTCGCTATTCAAAAGACCAGCCAATATATAGCCGAGCAAACAATTTATATGATCTCTTAAGTTAACCACCTTAGAGTCCTTATGACTAAGCCAGGGACACTTAACTGTCGCCTAGCCACATGGGCAATAACGTTATCGCCATACGACATAATATTCGTCCTGTAGAAGGCGGTTAAGAGCCAAGCATTTGTTGACTTTCTGGCAGCTCTTTCCGTGCCAGAGACATCAAATCTCTATGACGATATTGTAGATGGGATATTGGAATGCCAATATGAAGTCGGGCATAAGAATTTATTCCCCTACCATAAAGCAGCAATCAACATAATCTTCACATTTACCGAGTTTTTCATAGAGCATGTGCCCCGGTTGCAGAATCTCGAGGCTGACATGCTTACTGGTCTTGCAGCTTCTCTGGCGGTCCTTATCAAAACCCAGCGATCGATCACAGTGAATGGTCGGGAACTAGTCTTCCCTAGGAACAACCTGTGCATGTGTCTGAGCTATTTACTGGAAGCATACATTAATATCAAGGACTGACGGTTTCCTTTCAGAGACTACACAGTCTATGGAGTTATCCCAGATGACCCAAATAAAGCTGCTTTCGTTAGAAGACACTACCTCAAGTTTTATCACGATACAACAACCAAAATATTGTATCATCGGTCGTATGACAGACTCCTCCTTTAATTTTTATAAGAGAAGGAAGTGAAGCAAGCAATCCATGAAGCACGACGGTACTTGCGGATCCCACCAATCTGGTCCTAAGTTACAGGATCGTCTTCGGCGTATGGGTTATATTGACCAACAATGGTAGTAGATGCAGTCGAATATATAAAGAGTTGTAGGATGTGTCAAATCCATGCCGACTTTATCTGCCAACCTTCAGAGTTTCTATACCCGACCATCGCATCTTGGCCATTCGAAGCATGGGGCATGGGCATCATCGGACCGATTAGTCTACCCTCATCCAAAGAAAACTGGTTCATCCTTTCCATAACGGATTACTTCTCGTAGAAGCCATTGAGTTAATACCTTGGCTTTGAGCCAATACCCTATCCTCGTATCCTAGTATCTTGTCCCGTATCATAATATCTAGCTCGTATCATGATAACTACCCCGTATCTCGACATAGGTGGTATCACACACTATCTATATTGTCACGACCCGCACCCGAATATTCGGGCACGAGTACGTGGGCACGTCCAGCCTACGCCGCGGTATCGGCGGTAGTACGCTGTCTAGGTCATTTCTGGGGTCAATAAGTATCTATCTCATCCATAATAATGAACATGTAAGAATAATCACAGGAAAAAGGAATACTAAGATTTCATAATATTTAATCTGTGACAACCAAACCACAGTTAATACAAGCCAGAAGATAAATCGGGGACAAACCCGAGTATGTGCTGAAAGAAAATAAAATAATAACTAACTGGCTACTCCTCCTCAAAGGTAGTCTCCGGAGTGGGAACCGGCTCCTCAATGTGTCACCTGCTAACTCATAGGGGCCATAATAGGTAGGGGCAAAGTCCTCATCATCGCCTAAAACAACGGATCCAATCAGGAAAGGAGCAAAGTACACAATGCACAACAAGATTAAACTAAATATTCATGACAATTAAAAAGAACTGACAGGTATCATATTGAGGATATGTATAAATAAATAGTAACAATAACTAAGAGTTAATTGCTGTAAGACAGGGACATGAGTAAAACAGGAACAAGGTGACAGAAAAATGAATTACAACCAGGCAATAGGAACTGTAACAAGACAAGAAACTATGTGTGTAAACTTGTGTATTTAGAATACCTAGTTGGCATGTAGGGGTTTATAGGGTTAAACCGGCCGTCATAGACGGCTATTAAACAGGAATAATCGAGATCCGACTGATGGACAGTCGTGTACCAACAGCTATTAATCATGGCAAGGGTCAGGGTAAACTACATGCCTTTCAGTATTCTCCCACCCGACACGAAAGCAAGACATGAAATCCAATATTCAAGACATGAAATCCAGATTCTAACACTACGTGTAAACATCCAATGGTACTAGTAGAGCAAGGAATTAATTATCACAATATAAAGAATAAACTTGAAGTGCAGGTACTTGCCTGTTGTTTGGATCCGATTAATTGTACTTCAGAGAAATATCCAGAGTTGAGTCCAAAAGCTGAAATAGACATTACCATCACGCTCAGAAGATGTCAAATAGCTAGAAATGCCTGTCCTTGGGTCCAATTTGGAGACAAGGGCAAAAACGGCAGTTTCGGGTCAAAACGGGGTCCGCCGGTGGGCCCGCTTTGCACCGAAAAACGTGTCAGGGTCAAAGGTCTCCGAATTCACCAAACTTAGTGTCAACAGGTCAGGAACGCTGATACGAACCCAACGGAACTTCCAGATTTGGATTCCGATGAGCCGAACACAAAATCGCCCGTCGAGCGGGGCCTGTGGGGCCCACGACACGTGATTTGGTCAACGTTCTCAGAATCGAACCAAACTTGACCCACAGGACCAGCGTATTGCTATGAGTCCGATGGCGCAAGTTTCGTCTCGATCTGACGTGTGTGCACGAAGTTAGGGTAAATTGTAGAAAAGTCGGATACGGGGCGATGTCCGCGGATACGCGTTGATTTCGGTGTGCACGCACACCCGAATCAGCTTCCACGAAAACTCACACGTCTGTATCGACGATGTGCACATATCTGTGAAGACCGCACGCGACCAAGTCGTCCCATTTGGCGGGGCGCACTCAGTTCCGGGGTGAAACAGGGTATGGTTTTTCCTGTTTTTGGATCGCGGTGTGCGATCAACACAGGACGCGATATCCCGAACAGTTTGTCTGGACACCGAGAGGGTCATACAGGCTTCACAACGCAATTTGCGGAAATGGAAATAGAGCTACGAGGCGAAAGTTACACGTACTTGAAGGGGACCCAAAAATTTAGGGTCGAGTCGTGTCCGACTCGTGTCCGATACGACGCGAGGAGTTTGGGATCTAGGGTTTCGGTCTGGACGGCGGAGGCCGGCCGGAGACGTGCCGGAGAGGGCCGGGGAGGGTTCGCCGGGGCGAGACGGAGCTGCTGGCGGTCGACGGTGCGCGGGGAGGACCAGCAGCGGCTGCCGGAGGTGGCCGCCCGCTGCTGCTGCTGCTGGACTCGAGGTGGAGAGTCGGCCGGAGATCGTGAGGGGCGGAGGAAGGAGAGGAAGGAGGAGGAAGCCGGGGCGGAGGGCGATGGCGCTATGGCGGAGCTCTGCGGGCCGTCGGCCGGGCACGGGGGGAGAAGTGGTGGAGGAAGGGTTCCGGTGGAGAGGGGATGGCCAGGCACGGGCTTAAATAGGGGAAAGAAAGGCGAGGGGAGGCCGGGTTACGCAGCGCGTAGCGGGGAAAGCGGAGGCGAGGCAGAGACGTGGGCTAGCCGCCGGAGGCGGCGGCAGACTCGGGCGCCGGAGGCCACGCGGGGGAGGCGAGGGCTGACTGGGTCAGCGGGTCGGGTGGTTAACGGGTCTGGGCAGACCCGCCCGACCCGCAAGGGAGACGGGCTGGTGGGCTGGCGGGCTGGGCTGGCTGGGCCGGTCCACTGGGCCGGGCCGGCCCAAGGAAAAAGAAATAAAATAAAATAAATAAATATAATAATAATAATAATAAAAACAGTTAATTAATTATTTAAATAAAAATAGTTTTTAGGCATTTTAAAAATAGGTCTGAGGCCCAGAAAAATCCAAAAAAATTACCCTAAGTCCAGTTTTTCATTTTACATCCAAAAATGTTATTTTCATGATATTTTAATATTATTTATTAACAATTAAAAATCATTTAATAATTAAAACCTTGATTTTAATTACAGAAAATTCCCAGAAAATTCCAGAAAAATTGCGAAAAATCCCAATTTAAAATTTTTGTAAAATCTGGGGGTTTACAATCTACCCAACTTATAAAAATTTCGTCCTCAAAATTTAAAATATGGCAGGGTTCTCTCTGTCCAAACTCACTTGATTACAGTCTAACGGGTTCCTCTCAGGTGAACATTGCGGTCGCTACCCAACTTAGAATTTACCCATCTATCCTTTAAGGCTAAACAACTAGTAAAGCTATGTCCCTACTTAATTAATCGTGGTATTGAATCTTTAAGTCTGCAACAAAAATACACCACCTATGGTATTCCCTTAGTCATAGAGGTTATCGTCAATTCGACCGGTCTGAGGGATACATCTAGCACTACCAATCAAACTTATACCAAACACAGGATTTCGTCTCTCCGACATAAGGGAAGACGAGGATCAATAATAAAGAGTTCAAGGGCGAGGTGGTAGAACAGAAGTATAGGGATCAAGGCGTTTAAAGAATTCTAATAGGAATTGTCAAGCGGTTTATGGATTGAAATTCTATTCTGGTAATCATTGGATCGCATGCTCGTATTAGTATAGTTATGTAACTGATATGATATGATCAGACATGTCTAGGTCAAGTATATTTGTCTACTAATCACTACGTATCTCAATTCACGTAAAGTAGTTGTTTGCAAAGTGCGAATCAAAATGCACTAAGGTTGATCAGACCGTAATACACTGATTCTGAATAGACACTTGTATTAGTGTACGCGTCCAATAATACATATGTCATGAACAAGCCTGATAAAGAGTAAGCTTGCAAAACTAGGCTATAGAATAGCAGTATAAATAAAGTACAGCAAAATTAAGTGCGCTAGATGATGGTGAAAGGAGGTACAAATTATTTAAGTTCGCAAAACAACCTACAATAAGCACAAAAAGATTCTACAACTCTACAGTTATCAGATATAAAAAGCATACCAGGTTATTAGCAAGTTCAAAATTACTATGTTGGGGCTGGGGTCACGAACCAATAGGCACGAGCTAAACTAGAAACGGCAGCTACAAATCACTTACACGCATTGGCTACTCCAAGAGTCTGCGCGTTCTCCACGGTCATCGCGGAAGCTGGTCCGTGTCCTTGAGGTGGTGCCCTCCGCTGCGCTGCTGGGGCCTGGCCTGAACTGGAACCTTTTGTGTAGCTGTGCGTCCTTGAGCAGCAGGACAGTCCTTCACTTGATGTGCTACTGATCCATAATATAGACAGGCACCTAGCCTCTTTCTACAATTCTGCCAAATATGACCTTGTTTTCTATAAAAGCCACAAATGGGAGCTTGTTGGTTCTGTCTTTGAGTTGGATTCATCTGTGGTCGCTTTGCAGCTCTTTCCTGTTGCGCTTAGTCTGGTGCTGACGTATACGGCCGCTTCTGGCTGTACTCGATCCTTGTGGTGCACTCCACAGGTCGTGCTGCAGTAAGAACGTCTTCGTCAAAGGTAATTGCATTTGAACTGCTTGGCTTCCGTGACTCCGAGCTAATTCTGTCGATGAAGTTCTCCGCTTGGTTTTGCTGAGCTTCTTGTTGAACCTTCTGATAGGCTTGCATCATCACGTAGAATATTCGGAACATTTGTTGTTCGTCCATAGGCTGTCCTAGTGGAAAGGAAGGTATCGGTGGAGTAGACTGCGTCGAGGGTGGAACGTCATCTTGATGGATTCTCGAGGTAGGTTGACTTGCTTGACTGCACGGTGATGATTGGCCTTTACCAACTGGAGCCACATCGTCTTCGTGGGTACCCATAACGCCTTATGGTTTTTCTGTATGAGCCTCGTTGCTGGCTGGTGGGTCCATTTTTCCTGCATCCAAAATAAATAATAAGAGGCGCATAGGAATTAAGGCAGGACACAAGTCAATTAAATGATTCGAAGTCGATATGAATATCAAGAACGATTCAATCAGGTGGATGAGCTTTTCCTAAAATCCTCAATCTTATTGCAGGCATGTTCGGTCCCTAAGTTGAAACCGAACAATTTAGTCGTTGGACCTGCATGGGCCACCACAAAAATGTGTCACGACCCACACCCGGATATTCGGGCACGAGTACGTGGGCACGTCCAGCCTACGCTGCAGTATCGGCGGTAGTACGCTGTCTAGGTCATTTCTGGGGTCAATAAGTATCTATCTCATCCACAATAATGAACATGTAAGAATAATCACAGGAAAAAGGAATGCTAAGATTTCATAATATTTAATCTGTGACAACCAAACCACAGTTAATACAAGCCAAAAGATAAATCGGGGACAAACCCGAGTATGTGCTGAAAGGAAATAAAATAATAACTAACTGGCTACTCCTCCTCAAAGGTAGTCTCCGGAGTGGGAACCGGCTCCTCAATGTGTCACCTGCTAACTCATAGGGGCCATAATAGGTAGGGGCAAAGTCCTCATCATCGCCTAAAATAACAGATCCAGTCAGAAAAGGAGCAAAGTACACAATGCACAACAAGATTAAACTAAATATTCATGACAATTAAAAAAAACTGACATGTATCATGTTGAGGATATGTATAAATAAATAGTAACAATAACTAAGAGTTAATTGCTGTAAGACAGGGACATGAGTAAAACAGGAACAAGGTGACAAGAAAATGAATTACAACCAGGCAATAGGAACTGTAACAAGACAAGAAACTATGTGTGTGAACTTGTGTATTTAGAATACCTAGTTGGCATGTAGGGGTTTATAGGGTTAAACAGGCCGTCATAGATGGCTATTAAACAGGAATAATCAAGATCCGGCTGATGGACAGTCGTGTACCAACAGCTATTAATCATGGCAAGGGTCAGGGTAAACTATATGCCTTTCAGTATTCTCCCACCCGACACGAAAGCAAGACATGAAATCCAATATTCAAGACATGAAATCCAGATTCTAACACTACGTGTAAACATCCAATGGTACTAGTAGAACAAGGAATTAATTATCACAATATAAAGAATAAACTTGAAGTGCAGGTACTTGCCTGTTGTTTGGATCCGATTAATTGTACTTCAGGGAAATATCCAGAGTTGAGTCCAAAAGCTGAAATAGACATTACCATCACGCTCAGAAGATGTCAAATAGCTAGAAATGCCTGTTCTTGGGTCCAATTTGGAGACAAGGGCAAAAACGGCAGTTTTGGGTCAAAACGGGGTCCGCCGGTGGGCTCGCTTTGCACCGAAAAATGTGTCAGGGTCAAAGGTCTCCGAATTCACCAAACTTAGTGTCAACAGGTCAGGAACGCTGATACGAACCCAACGGAACTTCCAGATTTGGATTCCGATGAGCCGAACACAAAATCGCCCGTCGAACGGGGCCTGTGGGGCCCACGACACGCGATTTCGTCAATGTTCTCAGAATCGAACCAAACTTGACCCATAGGACCAGCGTATTGCTACGAGTCCGATGGCGCAAGTTTCGTCTCGATCTGACGTGTGTGCACGAAGTTAGGGTGAATTGTAGAAAAGGTGGATACGGGGCGATGTCTGCGGATACGCGTTGATTCCGGTGTGCATGCACACCCTTATCAGCTTCCACAAAAACTCACACGTCTGTATCGACGATGCACACGTATCTGTGAAGATCGCACGCGACCAAGTCATCCCGTTTGGCGGGGCGCACTCAGTTCCGGGGTGAAACAGGGTCTAGTTTTTCCTGTTTTTTGATCGCGGTGTGCGATCACCACAGGACGCGATGTCCCGAACAGTTTATCCGGACACCGAGAGGGTCATACAGGCTTCACAACGCAATTTGCGGAAATGGAAACAGAGCTACGAGGCAAAAGTTACACGTACTTGAAGGGGACCCAAAAATTTAGGGTCGAGTCGTGTCCGACTCGTGTCCGATACGACGCGAGGAGTTTGGGATCTAGGGTTTCGGTCTGGACGGCGGAGGCCGGCCGGAGACGTGCTGGAGAGGGCCGGGAAGGGTTCGCCGGGGCGAGGCGGAGCTGCTGGCGGTCGACGGTGCGCGGGGAGGACCAGCAGCGGCTGCCGGAGGTGGCCGCCCGCTGCTGCTGCTGCTGGACTCGAGGTGGAGAGTCGGCCGAAGATCGTGAGGGACGAAGAAAGGAGAGGAAGGAGGAGGAAGCCAGGGCGGAGGGCGATGGCGCTGTGGCGGAGCTCTGCGGGCCGTCGGCCGGGCACGGGGGGAGAAGTGGTGGAGGAAGGGTTCCGGTGGAGAGGGGATGGCCGGGCACGGGCTTAAATAGGGGAAAGAAAGGCGAGGGGAGGCCGGGTTAGGCGGCGCATGGCGGGGAAAGCGGAGGCGAGGCGGAGACGTGGGCTGGCCGTCGGAGGCGGCGGTAGACTCGGGCGCCGGAGGCCACGCGGGGGAGGCGAGGGCTGACTGGGTCAGCGGGTCGGGTGGTTAACGGGTCTGGGCAGACCCGCCCGACCCGCAAGGGAGACGGGCTGGTGGGCTGGCGGGCTGGGCTGGCTGGGCCGGTCCACTGGGCCAGGCCGGCCCAAGGAAAAAGAAATAAAATAAAATAAATAAATATAATAATAATAATAATAAAAACAGTTAATTAATTATTTAAATAAAATAGTTTTTAGGCATTTTAAAAATAGGTCTGAGGCCCAGAAAAATTACCCTAAGTCCAGTTTTTCATTTTACATCCAAAAATGTTATTTCCATGATATTTTAATATTATTTATTAATAATTAAAAATTATTTAAGAATTAAAACCTTGATTTTAATTACAGAAAATTCCCAGAAAATTCCAGAAAAATTGCGAAAAATCCCAATTTAAAATTTTTGTAAAATCTGGGGGTTTACATATATACCCATACTCTAACCACATACATACACTTATGTATGCATGAACACCCTCAATCATATAATCAATACCTATACCTATACACACACATATACTACGTAACTGCATATAACTACTGTAAACCCCCCTCGACCAAATTTAGGTCTACTTAGCTTAGATAGAGAGACTAGAGTTAATTTGGAGCCAATTAGAATTAGAACACAGTGGTTTAGATTTATTGTGCAATATTTATATCACTTAATGTACCTTACCGTTGCTCGATACTTAGAGCACTACACTAGCTATTACCTTCAAACAAACTTCATACGTCTTTTCCTAGACATGCCAGCCTACCATTATGACCCTTATGTAACTTATAACTACTCTATCTTGTGCTTCATTTTAGTCGCACAATATTTATTACAAACGTCCCTGATTAAATTTAATTAAATCCAACTTTGCATCCTTGTCCGTTCCAATCAAAATTAGAGACACAACATCAACCCGTTGTGTCCAACCCAAATTATGATATTATTCTATTTTGAGTCTACTACGTCCATGACACTTGTGTCCCACCCAATTTTAATCCCATGTATTTCCAATTAATTAAAGAGCACCTATTACACTAATTTTAATTAAATTGGTGTAAGGACCCAACCTCACCCAAAACTAGATCCAACTCCAACCCAAACCCCCACTCTCACCCTCAATGTCCATACTAAATACCACACACCATTTTTAGCCCACTACATCACACCAAACATGGTATTTAGCCTCATCCAATCCCAAATTCTATTAATTATGTAATTTTCCAATTGTTAAGGGACTTTTATGCAAATAAGCAATGAGGTGTCCCCCTCTCATTGGCCCCAACTTATGAAGAACCTCATTCTCCCCCCTTGACCGGTCCACCCTATTTTCTCCCTCATTTGTTGTACTTGCTACAACTTTTCACCCTCACATCACCAGCCTACATTTCAAAATCCATCAATCCTAGCCCTCCCTTTATCATGATTAGGCTTCCCACCTCCCCAAAAATAATTCCCAGCCGGCCCTAATCCCAAGGAGAGCCCTCTCTCTCTCTCTCTCTCTCTCTCTCTCTCTCTCTCTCTCCTATATATACTACACTCTCCCTCTCTCTAAAACAATACCACCAGCCAACCTCACCAAAGAAAACCCTAGAACCAAAGAAAACCCTAGAAAACCAACTACACCATCACCATCACTCACCCGACTTCATCCCTGCCACCCGCTTGTCCCTACTCCGACCACCGCCACCAGTTCCCCCGTCGACCTTCCTTCACCACCACCACCAGCAATACCACTCGCTCCGCCTGTCCCTACCCTCGACCACCGCCGGCATCCCCACTAGCAGCCACCACCACCACCCTCATCTCCGTTCAGCATCACCATCTCCACACCAACACCAGCCGACCCGACACCCTGACTCCCCCAGTCACCCCTACCTCCACCATAGCCAACCATCACCGTCTCCACCACCATCCTCACCATCTCCACCACTATCACCGTCGCCATTACCAACACCACCATCACCAATACCACCATCATCGAAACCGCCACCACCCGACTCCTTTTACCCCAGTCACCCCTCACCACCACCACCGGTCCCCCACGACCAGTACACCACTACCGCCAGTCCCCGACGACCCACACACCACCACCACCGGTCCCCCACGACCACCCTGCCACCGCCGTCGTCGCTGCATTGGCTGCAGCTGCTGCCAGAGCTACTGCTACAGTTGTTTTACTCTGTGATCTGTTACCGCCGGAGCTCCGCCCTCCCTCGCCGGAGATCGTCCACCTCGTGCAGCAGATACCTCCCCCCTAGACAAGAATGTTGCCTAGGTATATTCCTGTCATTTCATATATATACGTATTGGTTTAGATACGTATGCGTGATTAATAGGTAGTGTATGTGGTAGGTATTTAATGTATTAATGTATTTATATATTTAATGTATTAATGTATTTATATATTTATATTATGTATTAGTGTTTATTATATATATTTAAGTATTAATGTGTATCATATGTATATTAAGTATTAAATGTTATTTATAGGTATTTAAGTATTAAATGTTTATTATATGTATTTATGTTAATAAATTATATCTTAATAATTTATGACATTGGGTTTTTGCACACTAATATATTAGCTTTATTAATGTAGTATAACAGGTCAATTATTTTGTAGCATATCTTATAGCATGTTAGCTAGGACCTGTGTTGTGTTATCTGGTATTATAGTGTCTCTTGTAAAATTTGTTGTCTTGGTGTACACGAAAATTTAGGATACGACACGTGTACGTTTTAGCTACGTGCACACGTGACCCAGCTATATGACCAGTTGTGACCCTGCGTCAGTCATAATTGTAACGTAGTATTTCTTATGTGTAATATTGTAGTGACTGATGATCGTAATATTATAATATATATATAGGGTCGTTGGATCGTTCAGGCGAGGCTTTGGGGGCAGGTTATTGGCACTCGCAGCTTGAGGACCCAGGCAAGTATACCTTGCCTGATTTACTGTTTAATTTAAATTATAAACTGTTGTATGATATCTTGTTACAATATGCATATAACTGTGCGTGTCCAAGATTGACTCGGGTACAGTCGACAAATACGTCGATGAGTAGTGTACTTGACTTTGTCACTAGCAGACTCACCTGCCATTGCGAGGATATTCTGATATCTTCCTAGAATCGGACACTTGTACAAACATCACGACGATAACTCATATTTGGATGTGGGTTCGCGTACTCGACTAGCTATCGGTGTCACTACCACGTTCAAAAAATAGGGGTATTTTTGACTTTTTGTATATTATTAATATTGTGTGTATTAATTTATAAATAATTGTATGAGATGTGTATTTATAAATATATTATGTACTGTTTTCTTAATGTTTGAGCTATTAGACTTGATCTAGAAGCCCATTAAGTGAACACCTAACCGAATTATAGGGTTATAAATTAATTTGTATTATTTAAGATTTAATTATTGGAGGTTGTAATTAATTACCGTAGTTTTATTTAATTGTTGTGCCTTATCGTTGCTTCGATATTTGGAGCGCTACCCTATCTTTTGTCTTCCAACAAATTTTACAACCTTGCCCTAGACGTGCCCGCCTTCCATTCTGACATTTTCGTAACTCGTAATTATGCTCTCTTGTGCTTCATTTTAGCCGCATAATATTCGTCGCGGACGTTTATTTAATTTCTAAATAAAATCCAATTTTGTATCATTGTGCGTTCCAATCGAAATTGGAGACACAATCTCGACCATTTCGTGCAACCCAAATTAGGGTAATATTCTGTTCTGAGTCTTCTTCACTAATGATATTTGTGGCCCAACCAAATTTTAGCACCATGTATTTCTAATTAATTTTAGAACATCGCTTGCATTTGTTTCTATTTAAATTAGGGATTTTTAACCCAATTTAATCCAAGTTCCCCATTAATTAAGCCCATACAAAACACACAACACCCCCTTACCCTACAAAACACCAAACATCAAATCGCCCACCAAATTTTCATCATTCATGTGTCTGTGCAAATACCCAAATTTAAGGGAGCTCATTTGCAAATATTGTATTAGGTGTCAACACCCCATTGGTTCAAACCAATGGAGCAGCCCTAATATTGACTAGTTAACCCAACCCTCTCCTTGCATGAGTAAATTTCTCATGTCAAATCCTGACCACCCATTCAAAATGGGAGCATCATCACCACTCATTCCCACTCACCACCTCCTATTTAATGTCTCCTCAAGGCACTCTTCCCAACCATGCCCTAATCCCCAAACCTAGGAAAGCCCCCATCTCCTCCCCCCTCACTCAACCGTGTGCATTTTCCATTTTTTTCATTCTTCCCTTCTTCTTCTCCTTCCTTTCTTCTTCTTCTTCTTCTTTTAAAAAGAAAGGGAAATAACACATATAACCACTATCACCCAAACTCCGGCCCACCTTCGGTCATGACTCCGATGAGCTCGCCACCTCCCTACACCCGGTGAGCAGTTCCCTCGAGCCACCCAGTCCGGAGTCGACCCGCTCCTTCCCTGCACTCGGCTTTTCCACCTGCCTGACCCGCAGTCCATCACCGCCGCTCCTCCTCCATCTTCTCCACCGCTTGGAGCTCCTCGACCACACTCCTTTCTTCCTCGACGACCCACTGGACCACGATGAGCCCGCAGTCCCCTCGTCGGCTTTCCTCCTCTTCTCCTCCGACTACTCAACCATTAGAACCACCACCACTCGTCACCCCGACCAATCCGACCGATCCGGCCATCTTCTCCGGCACTGCTCTCACCACCATCCTACACCACCGTGACCGCCTCGACCCACCTCTCCATGCTTCCCTGCTCCCATTGCCAGCCGATCCACCCTCCTCTAGCCGGCCATCTCCCCCTCAGTCGAGTCCCCCTCCGAATCCCTCTGACTTCCCTCTGCCTCGTCCCTCCGGCCACGAGCACCACTGCAACCTCCCACTGTTCTTCTCCGGTACTGCATCAGCCCCGATACCCGCTGACCAGCTACCTTCTCCGACCACTCTCTCCTTCCTCCTCCCTGCATTCCCCGATACCACCACCATCAGAACTATCACCACCACCACCTGTAGAACTATCACCACCACCATCATTATCAGAGTCACCATCACCGACTCCTGCACTCGACCTCTTCCCGCTGTGCATCGACTCCCCCGCCTGAAGCTCGCAGCTTCTTACCCCGGCCTTCACCATATCACCACCGTCGTCGTCGTTAAAATCACCACCACCAATGTCATCAGCTTCCTCCAGCTCGGCCATCTGCCCCGACATTGACCCCGCACTCCCAGCGAGCCCGCTTGAATTACTCCGACCTCCTCACACAGCCACCTCGTCGTCGTCGTCTTCGCCGTCGTCGTAGACGCGCTCAGGTTCGATCCTCCCCTCGCGTACACGTACGCGTGTATGTGTATATGTGTGTATGTGTGTATGTATGTATGTATGTATGTATATAGTATATTCTCTATTAGTGTATGTATGTTTGTGTATATATACACGTATATATATATATATATCGTGTATTTCTCTATTTATATATATATATTAATATATCCGTATATATATGATATATGTTAATATGTTCGTATTGGTATATATATACATGTATATAGTATAAGTATTATTTTGGTCTATATATATATATATATATATATATATATATATATATATATATTTAGTATATATATATTCTTTTGTATACATATAAATAATGGTTGTTATATATGTATATAAATGTGTTATGTATATTTTTAACATATGTATATATATATATATAATATATATTTCTATTTAGTGTATATACACTTGTACATATTTTTTTACGTAATTATTGATATACACTTATATATATGTATTATATTTAATTAATGATATATGTATAATTATGAATGTATTAGGCGACCCAAGTGTAACCAACGGATACCCCGTATTTACATTGACCTGTGACCATGTAAATTTTTGTTGACTGCCACATGTACACTGACGTACTGGCAAGTCCCGTATCATTTTGACCGTCTGTCTTGCACAGCAATTACAGACGCGACACCCATAAAATCAGACGCACACTTGACCCTAGTTGACCAATGTAATACCTAGCGTAGCCCTGAGTTCATTAAGTGTTGATCGTGTGTGTGTGTTTGATAATAAACGAAAGAAATGAAACTAGGTTTATACGAAACCCTTTCTTTGGTTTACAAACAAGAAGTACAATTAATCCTATACGAGGATGTTAAGTACAAAAATTTAATCTGGATAAATATTGCTATAGGAGTCTGATCTACGGTCGATCACTTTGTCCCTTGGACCACACGATGACGAAGAAGTGCTGTAGAAGAAGGAGAAGCTTCAAAGATCGCAAGAGGGAGTGGATGCTCGATGCCAAAATCGTCAATCACTACTCTCTGTCTGTGATCTGGACTCTTCTCTCTCAAAAATTAATTTCTGACCCTTTTCTTCGACCTTTCTTTCGACCTTTCTTTGACCCTGGACCTCCATGGAAGGAGGTCTCTATTTATAGAGTTCAGCTACAGTCGGCGTAGAAATCGAACAACGGAGAGAGCTGCACCTTTTATGCGGCGGTTACAATAACTGCTACCCACGTATGAATGATCTTCTGAATCGGCATGTGATGCGTATCCCATTATAAGGTAATGCGTATAACTGCTCGTCGAAGATCACGGCATGCAAGCTACGTAGATAACTGCCCCTTGCGTAGAGAAGGTTGGCATAAAAGCCAAATAACTGTCTCATTGGCGTAAAAGCCAAATAGCTATTCTGATGGCGTAGAAGCCAAGTAGCTGCCATGTTGGCATAGAAGCTAAAATAGGCGTAGAAGCCGAATAATTGTCAGGTTGGCATAGATGCCAAGTAGGCGTAGAAGCCTGATACTTTGCAAACATAGCCTAATTTGGCGTATTTCGAGGAGATAGCGTACAGCGTGCTCCTATAGCTGAATATAGCCAGGTCGGCATAATTCAAGGAGATAGCGTACAGCGTGCTCCTATAGCTAAAAATAGCCAGGTCGGCGTAATGTGCGAGGATGGTGATGTGGACGTATTAGCCATAATTATGGCTCACTCGGTCATTAAAAGTAGAACCAAATCTCGTGCATTAAATATAGAGATCTGCCCCCATCACGCGCATTAACTGCAGAGACGTGCCTCGAGCTCTATACGAAGAGCAGCTTTTGACGTGGCGGTTCGTTTCGTCTCTTCCTGAGCATAAAAGCTCACATTTGCCTATGTAAAACAGGCAGCGTATCCTTTAGATGCGTACATGACGTCTTATATCAAGGGTTATGTTACTAGATGACAGTCTGGGATTCTATGCCGAATCATCATTACAGCCGTCCTCTCGATCGCTGTGCAGTACTCTTTGTTAGGAGTCAGGTTCACTGCATGATCTGACAGGTTCGTTCGAGGAATACGAAGAGTTCCTCGTACAACTTCCCACTGCATTAAAAGCGAGCAGGTTTTACGCCAAAGTGGCGATGTAACAACCTTTTTATGCCGAATCAGTCTAGAAATACTGCATTACGCGGGTTGTTCTGCAGCAATATTTTACGCTGAACTAGCGTTGAAGCTCTGCTGTACGCCGATGGCTCTGGAGTCATGTTTCACGACACCCAATGCTGGAGCTCTGTTTTATGCGGGCTTCTTGTATGTTGAGAGTTTTACGCGTATTATTCCCTAGCGTATTTTTCATGATTCTACAAGACCCCCTTCAAAGTTTTTAAATTCCTCGTAAATTGAAATACTTTGAATGAAGCATGAAACGGTCAAGTCTGACTCTTTCCTCGAGGCTAATTTCTCGACGAATTTTTGGGAGTTTGTTGGGATTCGACGTGTTCTCTTTTGCCTATAAAAAGGCGATTGAGTTAACCTATTTTTACCATAATTCCTTCACCTCAAAGAGAGATAGTTGCCAAGCTTCGTCGGGTTGACTTGAGGAAGAAGAAGATCATGCTCTTCCAGCATGTAAGGAGCCGTAAAAAGAGGCGTCTTCGAGCAAATATCCTCTGCAACTATGGATTATGGAAGGATATCATAGCTTTCTTTGCTCGGGATAATCAACAATTTCATATGGAGATTCGTTCAGGAGAGGGAAAGGGTCGTATTGGACCACACAGCTTGCAAGCTGTATTTTCTCCCGTTATAGCGCTGGCCGAGGATAGGCAGTTTGGCCCTGTATTCCAGTATTGAGTTGGGTCTGAACACCCAACTCAATTCTAGGGCATGCCTGCTATGGCGTATGGAGGATGGGCTCTTGAATAATTTATACAGGCCCAGTTCTGTATCCTTCCGCCATTGATCATTTTCTTGTTTATCGACTGTGGAAGTCGATGAACTGCTGTAGAAGACGAAAAAGATCTCCACCAATACGAGAACCTGGTAGAACAGATTCTTGGCGTGATCCTAAATGAAAATGAGAAACCCTTTGTAGAAAAAGGATTTCCATCATATGTAATCATGAAGATGAAAAACCATTTGTAGACTGGATTTCCATCATATGTAATCATGATTAATAAAATTGTCTTCTTTTACGCATCTGATGATTTGCTATATTTGCTGTGATGAAGTCTGAATAGTGTGCAGCTTCGATATGTCTGAATATTTATGCCGACTCTGATAAAATAATATATGAACTCGTCCCATCTTTTATGCGTAGCAGAGGACACGTAGAAAGCTTCTTAGCATTAAGTCATCTTTGAAGATCCAAACTGTCATGCTGTTTTGGACGAGAGTCGCGTAGAATTTCTGAACTGTCACTTCTTTGACATGAAAGATTTTTGTTCCAATCATCATCTTCAAGAACGATTTCCCAAAAATCCCTTGAAATAGGGCAAAAAATGGCTGTCAAAACTGGCCATGCTTGAACTGTAAAGAAAAGATTCTGACTGGACTTTGGATGAACTTCCAATCGACCCAAGAAGAAGAGTTATTTTTAATGCTGACCTCTGTATGTTTTGGGTACTTGGAATGTTTTGTGTCCAAGAAGGAGCATCTTTTGTGTAAACCCTTGTAATTGGCCGTCTGTAGCTTTCGAGCGTAGAATCATAGATTTGTAGCCTCCGAGCGTAAGAGCTTCTGAGCGTGAAATCATAGATTTATAGCTTTTGAGCTTGAAGTCGTAGGTTTGTAGCCTCTCGAGCGTAAAAGCTACCGAGCATAAAAGCATCCGGGCATAAAACCATAGACTTATAGTCTCTGAGCGTAAAATCGTAGATTGGTAGCTTCTCGAGCGTAAAAGCTCCTTAGCGTAAAATCATAAATCTGCTCTATGCATAAATTATGGATCCATTGACTGTCCGTCTTCTTCTGTCAAATGATAGGATGACGTGGTCCCAAATCATAACCAAATATTAAATATCGGATTTGGTTAGGAATTCAAAGAGTTATCCGAACTCTATAAATACCCCAAGGCCTTCAGAGAAGAAACCCTTCATCTGTCTTTTTGAAAAAAAAAGAAAAACCCTTGTCTCTTTGAGAACTTTTCTTCGTTTCTTCTCTGAGCATTCTGAGTTTTAGCCATGGCACCGAAACAACCTTCCACCGCTAAGGGAAAGAAAGCTGCCTCCTCTTCTCGCTCCTCTGCTCAAGCACGAGTGACTCCCATTGGGCCGAGCGAACCTCGCTCTAAACGAAGTGTCCCACCGTCAAGCTGTGCACCAGGCTTCATAGGTAAAGTTTTTGGGAAGAGAAAAACAAAACCCTTCGCACACGTTGTACGTGAACGCGCAAGGTCATCTTCTGAGCTGAGCTCTTCTTCAAGGAAGATGATGCACAGAGATATTTTATCATTACGCCCACATTCCTAATGTGTCAGCGTAAAAACTCTATAATCTCATAGTCTGGCGTAAAAGCTCAGACTGTCGAAATTTGGGGTATACGACAAAACCTTGCATTTTTACGCATTGGATGTAAATTCCAACGTAAAAAAAAACTTATTTTTAACAGTCTGGCATAAAAGTACGGACTGTCAGGTTTTGTCGTAGAAAGTGCAACCCTTGTGTTCTTATGCACTGGATGTAAGACTTAAGTTTTTGTAGTGTGGCATAAAAATATACTTTTTGGTATATGCTGCAAGAGTGTAGCGTCTAGTGTAAAACTGACTCATTTTTCTTATATTTTGCAGTAGACTTGCAGATCCCTCATTTGGCTGACGTGATGGGTTCTGCTGCTGGGATGCTGAACTCGAATTATCTGGAGGATTTTTCGCATGTAACATTCCCCATTTCTGGAGCCAACTACCCTGAAGAGAGGGGAACTCTGATATCGTCCCAAGGAGAGCGCATGCTGTTGAGTATGCTCAGTAGGGAGCCCCTGACGTATATAGATGGGGCCGAATATAGGAAGTCAGCTTTCCTATTCGGGGATATGATTGATAAACAATCCCAGACGAAGCCTAAGAAGGAAAATTAGGTATTTACTGCTGAGGGCATGGTCATGTTCCTACCAAGGATGCCCAGATATTTTCCTATCTCGACATTCTTCCATGCCACGCATCCCAGAAAGATGTCATGGACCCTAACCCCTGATCTTCATGGCCAGCCGGGGAAGATATTTTATCAGAAAGGATCAGGCCAAGGATTATTTGTGAGCCGCCCTTCAGGCCCTGTCATACCTTTCAGGGGATTACTGCCGGGCAGCGTCCTGAGTGAAGATACTTCACTGCTCCCGCCAGTCCAAATATCGAATTTTTGCAATGACTTCATGGGGCAAGGAGGAGTATACCCCAAGGTTAATCCTCGGACCAGCAGGTGGCTTAGCCCTGGGAATCTTCGATGGGCCTGTTTAACTGCCTAGACCCTGAAGCACTTTCTAACGAAGCTGGAGAGCATTGGTATATTCGCGGCTGTGAGTGCTACCAGTGTTGGGTTACCTCTCAACCCTAACCTATTTTTGGCTTTGATGGAGCGATATATCTCGCTCACTGGGACTTTTGCCACTCCGCTAGGGGAGTTGGGATTGGCTCTTCATGAGATGGAAGAGATTTCAAGGCTGCCAATGGGGGATACTCCTCATGAAGAGTATGTCCCTACAAACAGGGAATTGAGGGATACAAACCCTCGGGTAGTGGTAGTGTATCAGGAGCTGATGTGCCACTACCACTTTCTATCAGGAACCGTCTGATTTGGCTCACACCAACAAGTTGGCATCCTATCTCTTCTTTCATCAGGCCAGAGATGCTAAGCCAGACAAAGTTGTGGATAGCAGAGATAAGCCCTTAAATCTTCTGAGCGTGCTTAATACTCAAACGGTCGATGATCTTATTGAAGACTCTGGGGCTTCAGATCATGTTCTCGATGAGGAGATAGGGGGTTACCCTGCAGGCACTAAAGCCTACAGTTATATGAGGCATTGTCGCAAGCCTCTGTCAAGGGAAGCTCAACTGGCTGGCATCCTCTCTGTATGGTTACGCCGATTGGTAGTACCTGACATCGCATCTGCAGATCGCATTCATCGCAATACCTTATGGCCTGCAGTGCGTTTGGTATTTGGGGCAAGACTGGGCCTGCTCCCTGCCATGGTATGTCGGATATAAGTAGGCCTGAGGGCCCTTACTGATGGGTTGCTCGCGGATGAAACCCGACGTGAAGGATTTTCCAGAGTGGAGTTACCATTCCTATATCTGATGGGATGGTTAATCCTTCATAACCCCAGGGTGATGTCTCCCGGCTCTGCCAGTAGTTTGGGAAATAATTTCTTGTTGAATTACAAGAATTCCACTTGGAACGTGACCACCGTCTTAGACTGTCGGCGAGCATTAAATTTTTTTTTATAGCTGGAAGCTATTCTGTATCGTCACTACTGTACATATCAATCAACAGGGGACGAAACTTCAGGATTCAGGTCACGGAAGGACTATTCTTTCTCTCGAAGCCTTCTACTGGTTGGTCTGCATTAGACCTTCTTATATGCTGTACAGGAGTGAGGACCACTGCTATCTAGAGCCGTATCTGCCTAGCCGATTCGCTAGGAAATTTGGGTACGACCAGTTGCATATGGGGAATGATATCACCAGCTTTAAGTTCAGAGGGGGACTTATCGACGGAGCGAGAGGATGGCGGTACTTTATGATGGGTTATACTAGAGCAACTTTTACCGTGCCCGCGACTTCTCTCTCCATGGAGTTGCGCATGCTTCATTCGTACGCCCAATTTTATGCATCCATTAATACCTTCCATCATGATTTTGATGTGCGTAGAAGTTTTAGGATGCCCTATTGTAAATCCAATAGAAGAGAGGAGGTCCCATCAGTCTCCTCTGACGAGGGCGAAGACCCTGTCGGTCCAGACAAATTTTTGTTGACGATACCAAGAGGCCTAATAGCTCCGCCTGCAGAGCCTCTTGTTATCCCCAGTAAGCGAAGGGCTCCTACTCTGAAAGAGCCTTCCCCTCACAAGAAAAAGAAGACTGTCAGTGGTCCTGCCAGGACTTCCAGCCATGAGGCTCCTAGGAGTGAGCTTGTTGTTTCCCCGGTCGGGGATGATCCTTTGATTAGAGGTCCCTCGCCTTTTAGAGAGGGAGCCTCCACAGTTTTGGCTGACAGTGCTGGAGATTCTTTGCTCGGGAGTGCTATCGCTACTACCGCTACTGGTAGTGCAGTGAGGTCACCTTCGAGGCCGAGCGTATTAAGGATCTCTTTATCCAGACCAATAATGGGTTCAGTCCCTTCTTCATCTGTAAGTATTTTTAGCGAGATTCCCCCTGATGAACCTCGATTGGATCTTGGTGAAGACTGGGAAGACTACCCTCAGACGTCATTTGGTGTGCCCTCTTCTCTAGGTATGATAGCTCGTTTAGCATCATTAAGAAATAATTTAGCTGTACTGGATGCGGACGCGACATATATACCATCAGCCAAGGGTAAATGTTGTCTTTATGCCTCTTTTAGAAAAATTAACATTAGGTTGATATTAACTTTCTCTTGTCTTCTTTTCAGGAGAATACATCTACAGGGAGGGCAACATCGACGCAACCTTTGGCTTTGTTGCAGCTCCCGCCGATGAAACAGCGGTGCTCGACCTTAAAGAGGCAATATTTTCGGGTGCTGGCTCGCCCAATACAGTCCCGATATCTTCAGAGGAGGATGAGCCTGTCATCGCGACTATGCCTCCTTTGTTGAGTACGCCAGCCACTTCGACCGTTGTTGGTGCCACTACTTTTGTCGCGCCATCTGCTGAAGCTACAACTGTGACGACACCCTCTGCAGTCATTCCTGGAAGGAGATTGACCAATATCGCAGCCACTCCCAGCGTCCATTCGAATTTTGCCATGCTAGTTGAGCAGTATACTAGCATTTTCTACATCACTTTAAAAATGCTGATATCGATGGTGCTGGAGAAGAATCTAGGCTTCGAGGCTCTGAAAATGTCCTCCCAGCTTGCGATAGCACCGATCAAAAATTTCAACGGTGTTGGGAGAGCTGATGCGTTGGAGCAAATAATTAATGGTTTAGAACAACCCATTAACGAGTATTTGCAACTATCTCGAGGCAATGTTGATAAGCTGATTCAAGCTAAGTATGACTCCTTAACTGCATAGCTTGCTAGGCAGATAGAGTCTCTGAACAAATCTATCCAGGAACAACAGTAGGAGATTGATCAAGAGCGGGCTGTCTTGGTGGATTGTATTCCTCAGCTGACTAAGTACCAGGCCGAATATGAGGGAGAGGCAGCATGGGTTCGAGATTTGGAAGCTGAACTCTCTCAGGCTAGGGAGAGGCTTCTTAAAACATCAGCAGCTCGTGATGTATTTAAGGGCCAAGTGAAAATAGCTTAGCAGAACTTGACGCGTGCTGGTGTCATTCATGCCAGTTTTGTTGAAGCTCAGTCCGAGCTATCTCGCTTGAGCGATAACGAGGCAAGGCTGGAACAGGCTCGCAACCATATTTTGAAATCCAGGAATGATAGAATGGCTGTTTTGGCGCAACAAATTAGGGATTTAACTGCTCCTCCCCAATGATGTACTTTTTGCTTTTTTATGTAATTTGCTCTTTCTGGAGATAATAAAGAGACTTTATCTGACTTTGTGGACCTATCATTTTGGAATATAAACGATAGGCTAGGGTGAAAGTGATATCAGAGGTATCATTAACATGACATTCTTTCGTTAAGGTTTTGATGAATGTAAATCTATTCAGAAGTAATATGAACCGGATAGAACATAATTCAACTAAATTTGTATACTAAACACTATCAGAGGTAATATGAACATGATAGGTTTACAAATTAGTTAAGTATATCCATTAAGAGGTCATACGAATCTTATAGAATATGATCCAGCTAACCTTTGTGGATGGTATTGTCAGAATAAGATCTTCATCACACTCCGTTATGCAAAGGAGATCAAATAAAGTACTTCTTCAGGAATTTGTCGTTGATAGGAGCCATTGCCAAATTTCCATTAGGCTTGGCTAATCTGTAAGCGCCATTTGCAATCATATAAGGGCCCTGCATTTCTTTATGATTGTTTGCGCAAATTTTGGACATTGTACCAGAGGTAATATGGACGTAGTACGATACTGTATTTGTTGAGGACATCCCACTGGGGGATTTTTGGTGGACCTATCATTTGTTGCGCACGTTAAGTGTAAATAATAAGTTCGAGACAAGTCCTGCCAGAGAAAATGAAGACACGATAAAATAAGACTCTATGGGGATGAAATAGGGACTGACCCTTTCCTTGCTGGGGAAAATGAAGATAGTTCAGAAGTAATCTGGACATGAACAATTCGTCTCCATTGCGGATATTCCACAGGGAGTTTTTTTTTTGGACCCATTACTTCTTGTGCACGAGAGTGCAAGTAATAAGTTTAGGATAAGCCCTACCAGAGGTAATATGGACGTGGCAGTTTTTTGTGGACTTAACACCACTGGCGTACTTAGAGTTAAGTACGGGTGTTAAGTTGAGATGACAACCGATATCAGAGGTAATATGGACATAATAATCGATAGCCGGACCAGGAAGGTTTGTTCAGAGGTAATATGGACATGACAATCGATAGCCAAACCAGGAAGGTTTGTTTAGAGGTAATATGGATATGACAAACTCAGCTGGGGAAATAAAAAAATATTTGGACAATAGTTCAGAGGTAATATGGACGTGAACTCATGTCCGAAAAATTAACTGTGGAGTGATTTTCCTGAGTGGGGATAGACCTGAAGAATTTGCTGGAGAAACTTTAGGGACTCATCATCCGGTATTTTCTTGAGGGAGCAAATTGTTATGTTAGAGTGGAATCAATTTGCAATGATTGTCCCTTCGTTTATAAATGCAAAGTGACGACTTTGGCGTCGATCAACTGCTGGATTTTCCTTTTCAGTACATAGCACGCCCTTGTAGGGTGATGAATGTACCGATAAAAGAGACAATAATCTGGGTCATCGACTTTGCCAGCCCTCTCAGGGTATCTGATGTTGGGTAGCCAAAGTTTGTGTTCCTTCGTCAATATATTAAAGATTTCAATGATGTCATCTTCATTGAAGGAGAAAGTATCTTTTAGCCTTCGGGCTCCCGATGCCTGAGTTTTACGGTCTTCCGGAAAGATCATCATCGTTGCATCATCTTCGGACTCAGAGGGAATTCTACCCCCAGCTTTGGATGCTGCTCTGTTTTGTCGAGGTAGGCTACCCCCAGACATGTCGTGGTGTTTGTCCATAGAAGTTGATTTAGAAGGACCTGCCTCTGGTATTACAGGATCAGACTCTGGAGGTTTGGAGTTTGTAGTATACCCAAACCCAAAACGAGTTTGTTGACAATAAGGATTACCATGCAACGGTGTTCGTCTGCTTTTCCCATAGTTGAGGCCTTGTTTCAACTTCAAATCATAACCCATGCTTTGTATAATCTTTAAAGCTTGTGGGCTATATCTGTGGATTTGTATTTTTCCAGCATCAGACTCGCGAGATTCTTCTTGTACAATCGGTCTATTCCGCATTCGATCGAAGATTATTTGATGCTGATCGCCATGAGTTGGTGGAACAATAAAGACAAAATCTTCATGTGGCCCATATGTCATGACGACATTAGATGTTGACGCATCTTCCCACATGATCTCCCCACGCTTGATAGTCAGGGGAACTGAATCCTGGTTATGACTCCTGTCTTTACATTTCTGGATCAAGAATTCACGCAAGTTAGGAGGATTAACAGAAGAAGAAGAGGAAGAATTCTTGTTCCTCATGTTTACATTAGTTGGAATGCAGATATTGGGAACCATAACTCTCTTCCTGCCACCCGTATACAACAGTTCAGCCATGTGAGTAGCACATGATCCCCGAGGAGCGTATCTATCCATAAACTGGGCCTTCTTTACGCTGAGAGGCTTGACCTGGCGTAGTCTGGAATTTTGCCCACGCTGGCATAAAACTGAGGAAGTCCTCAATCGGCCATCAGCTTCTCGCGTAATCTGGAGAGCGGACAGATTCTTCTCTTGATGGCATAAAGGCCGGGAGGTTGGAAATCCGCCACTTGTTTTCCCTTGCGGTGATTGCAAGGACCATCTGCTTTTCCATGGAGGGAAGATATATTTTTACGCACGAAGCATGTTTAGAATTTCTGAATTGGCGTTGAGGCATTATCAGAAATTTTGTCTGCCACGTCACAGACGGGAGACTGAATTTTATGCGAAGGGCACGGAGCAAAATTCTGGGTTAGCAGTGAGGCATAACCAGAAGCTTTGTCTACCACATCACAGACGGGAGACAGAGTTTTACGCACATAGCACGGAGCAGACTTCTGGGTTAACACTGAGGCATAACCAGAAGCTTTGTCTGCCACGTCACAGACGGGAGACAGAGTTTACGCGCAGAGCGCGGAGCAGACTTCTGGGTTAACACTGAGGCATAACCAGAAGCTTTGTCTGCCACGTCATAGACGGAAGACAGAGTTTTATGCGCAGAGCATGGAGGTTGCGATGCAACAACCTTGTTGGTCGGAAAAAGTGAGTCAGCAGGAATAGAAGGGATGTCCGGGGCATCCACACCTTACGCAATTTCCTATTGTCTTTGACAGAGAGGGAGTGAGAGCTACCCCCCTGCTCGAAGCATGTCTTCGTAGGCTAATTGGTCAAATTGGACGACCAAGGTCTTCTTCATTGATCCTACTGATACAGCATCATATTGAGCAATGGCTTTCTTGTCAGATGAGAAAGTAGTCCCCAGCAGAGTCGCCATTTTGTGTTTGATAATAAACGAAAGAAATGAAACTAGGTTTATACGAAACCCTTTCTTTGGTTTACAAACAAGAAGTACAATTAATCCTATACGAGGATGTTAAGTACAAAAATTTAATCTGGGTAAATATTGCTATAGGAGTCTGATCTGCGGTCGATCACTTTGTCCCTTGGACCACACGATGACGAAGAAGTGCTGTAGAAGAAGGAGAAGCTTCAAAGATCGTAAGAGGGAGTGGATGCTCGATGCCAAAATCGTCAATCACTACTCTCTGTCTGTGCTCTGGACTCTTCTCTCTCAAAAATCGATTTCTGACCCTTTTCTTCGACCTTTCTTTCGACCTTTCTTTGACCCCGGACCTCCGTGGACGGAGGTCTCTATTTATAGAGTTCAGCTACAGTCGGCGTAGAAACCGAACAGCGGAGAGAGCTGCACCTTTTACGCAGCGGTTACAATAACTGCTACCTACGTATGAATGATCTTCTGAATCGGCGTTTGACGCGTGTCCCATTATGAGGTAATGCGTATAACTGCTCGTCAAAGATCACGGCATACAAGCCACGTAGATAACTGCCCCTTGCATAGACATGGTTGGCATAAAAGCCAAATAACTGTCTCGTTGGCATAAAAGCCAAATAGCTGTTCTGATGGCGTAGAAGCCAAGTAGCTGTTATATTGGCATAGAAGCCAAAATAGGCGTAGAAGCCGAATAATTATCAGGTTGGCATAAAAGCCAAGTAGGCGTAGAAGCCTGATGCTTTGCAAACATAGCCTAATTTGGCGTATTTCGAGGAGATAGCGTACAGCGTGCTCCTATAGCTGAATATAGCCAGGTAGGCGTAATTCAAGGAGATAGCGTACAGCGTGCTCCTATAGCTAAAAATAGCCAGGTCGGCGTAATGTACGAGGATGGTGATTTGGACGTATTAGCCATAATTATGGCTTATTAAGTCATTAAAAGTAGAACCAAATCTCGTGCATTAAATGCAGAGATCTGCACCCATCACGTGCATTAACTGCAGAGACGTGCCTCGAGCTCTGTACGAAAAGCAGCTTTTGACGTGGCAGTTCGTTTCGTCTCTTCCTGAGCATAAAATCTCACCTTTGCATATATAAAACAGGCAGCGTATCCTTTAGATGCGTAAATGACGTCTTATATCAAGGGTTATGTCACTAGACGACAGTCTGGGATTCTGTGCCGAATCATTATTACAACCGTTCTCTCGATCATTGTAAAGTACTCTTTGTCAGGAGTCAGGTTTACTACATGATCTGACAGGTTCGTTCGAGGAATACGAAGAGTTCCTCGTACAACCTCCCACTGCATTAAAAGCGAGCAGATTTTACGCCAAAGTGGCGATGTAACAAACTTTTTTTGCCGAAATAGTCTGGAAATACTGTATTATGCGGGTTATTCTGGAGCTATATTTTACGCTGAACTAGCGTTGAAGCTCTGTTGTACGCCGATGGCTCTGGAGTCATATTTTATGACACCCAATACTGGAGCTCTGTTTTACGCGGGCTTCCTGTATGTTTAGGGTTTTACGCGTATTATTCCCCAGCATATTTTTTATGCTTCTACAGTATGTTAGTGTAATATCTGATGCAATATTGTATTGTATTATTTGTGTATAGGACTGTTTGATCATCCAGACTATACTCTGGGACAGGACATTGGTATTACCAGCTAAGGACCCAAGGCGAGTACATTCTCTGATAGTTTCTTATTTATGATATCCCCTATGTTCATTGTATCTAGTATAAATATCCATATTCTTGACACGATGGTTACACGGATTGGTATATCCGGATCTCGTCATAAGATGTTATTCCTTGTTCATGGTATATCTTGTACAAGTCTTGTTTCCTTGTTTATCTTGTGCATGTACAGACACTGATTTTCGGAGAGACTTGCTACCTTCCTAGGGAATCCCGTGCCATAGCGTACCATGGTTGGATCTACTATACTAGTCGGGGGTGGGGAGTATTTTAGTGTAGATATGTGATCATACCCTTCATGTACAAGTCTTGTTCACATGTTAGTGTTGGTCATACACTGCACGTATGACTAGCCAGGCCATTATTCCTGTACAAGTTTCCAAGCCGATCACATGTTAAAGCTAGTACTCACACACTTAGTCATAGTATTCTTGCTCATTGACATATTATTTCTTTCCCACATTTATTTACAGTATTTTCAGAATTTCCTTTATTGTATATCTCTTGTACATGTATATGCATCTTGTATATTTCCATCTATTTATTGCTACATAGCTTATATCATTGATATAGAACTGCTATTAGAAATATACTTTGCTCCTTCCTGACTGAAAATATTTTTCCAGACTATGCCTTAGAGGACTGGTATCCAACATTTTATGGACCACAGGGAGAGTAGCTGCAGACTTGGACCTGGTAGTTCAGTTGTGATTCCGGGAGGTCTAGCCGGAATCACTAGTTATCTAGTTAGTTTCTTTAGTAGATTATTGGTACCGGATTTGTCTCCGGCATACTTTGTTGAGACTTGGATATTTGTTGAGTTAGATTATTTACATTTAGACTTGTGTTGTATTTTATTTTATTTCTTCGATATCTTATCGTGCTGTAGTTATGTGATTGAGTTTGTTGTTCATATTATATTGAGTTATCCGTGTCTCCTTATGGAGTTGGATACTCGTGCGAGATTGTTTATATAGTGCTTGACCTAGATAGCGTTCTACCGTCGATGCTACGATGTAGGCTGGACGTACCCACGTACTCTTGCCCAAATTTTGGGTGCGGGTCGTGACAATCGGTGCGTGTGACATGCATCACGATTCAGTACGAAATCAGGGTTATTTAATTAGCTGAGACTTGGCATATAGTTACGTGATATGCACATCGTATATTCGACTTGTATACCTACATTGGGCGGAGAGGACAACTGGAAGGCATTTGGGATACACACATTGGACTCCGTAGTATCCAGAGGAACCATGGGTCCAATGACTTCCTTTATTCAGATTCCACGTTCTACGGAGCGATATGGACGTTATACTATTCAGATTCCACGTTCTACGGAGTGATATAGACGTTATACTATGCAGATTCTATGCTCTTTGGAGTGTAGACGTTATGCCTACACCTACCCATACGTACCAAGGTTGTCCTTATATTGTATTTACTTAGATGGTTAGCACACCCCTTTATTTTATTTAGTATTTATATTGGCATATATTTTGTATCTTGTTACGTCCCTCTGTGGACCTGGTTCCCTTCCAGATTTGGACGAGGCTTATTATCCTACCGTATACAGACCCGGGCAGGAGACGAGGTTCGCATCCGAGGAGGAGCTAGAGGTGTTTCCATCAGAGTAACCTTGATCGCTGGTAGGCATTCCGCCTAGGACTGGAGTATTCATTATCTAGTTAGTCGATGCTCTAGTCGTACTCTTATTTCATTATTTATAGTGGGTTTGTTCCCATCATACATATCTGGATTGTACTATGACATTTCAGACTCTGCACTTATTTTTTAGTAATTAATTCAGTACTTCTTGTTTATATTGTGGATGAGATTAGACATTTACCTGATGTATGATAGTATTAGACTTGTTAATTTTAGGACAGCGTAGTACGTTTCGCTGGGTCCATTAAATTGGGTAATCCCTCGAAGACGTATTAGCTGGCCATTGCCACGTGGCCTGGTCCCGTGTATTTTTGGGATTGGGGCGTAAAAACTACACACACACACACATACACCCCTCTGACACCTGCACCTATTATATTTATGCACACACACACTAAACTGGGTATCCCTACCAGACTTGATATCACTCATAACTCAAAATTAACTCTCACATAACTCATACCTTACACTAAAACCAACATCACCACCATCACACTTCCATCACTGCAGACCTCTATCATCACTTTCACAAACCAAATACTCGACTTATACCATCAACATCATCTGGTACAGACTCCTGAACCCAATCCTATCCTTATGTGGCAGCAACAGGCGACGAACTACCTGTATCCTGAACCCCATACTACACCTAGCACCTAAGGATCCTCTCTGAATATCCCTATGTATTTCTTGCAATACTGCATCTCTATTCCACATAAGCATATGCACTGGCCCTGTAACTGCCCTCAATCCAGTGCAATGCTTCCCCCTCTCTGCATAAACTACCCGAGCCCTCCACTGTCTGCAACCCCATACTTGCAGACACAATTATAACTGGTTGCCTGCACATTGCAACACTCCTAATTTTCCCCCTCTTGTCACACCTGAAATACTTCCTAAACCCAGTCTGCCTTCTGCATGATACTACAATTGGCCCAAGCATAGCACACCTATCTGCACACAGTCTCAAGTAACCCCTTACTTGCTCATAGTCACAAACTAACACAACTCCTATCACAGATGCACACACACAAGTGCTCCACCACTGCACTCAATACATATACACTCATCCACATACATACACAACACACTCAAATAATCACATTCACTATCAACTCTCCTACACCTATTAGCAATTTTCTCAAACACCTATCATGCACTATGACACACGAGTATCATGATACAAACCTTCAATATCATAATTAGGACACATAGACACAAGCACAACACTAAATTAGGCTAAAATTTTTATTGAGACCATTCTACAAATACTTGGTGTGCAAAATTTGTAATTACTATCAATTCACACATATAACACATAGATCTATCCCTAAAGAGTCCATTAGAAGCTAATACTCCTACTAGAGGGTTAGATCTTCTAAGGAGAGGTCTCCTACATGATAATTATATATTCTAAACTATAAAAATGGTAAAAATCATAACTTACCAATGAACATTGGTTCCTTTTTCTAGATCTACGAATTTGATGGTGATGGAAGAAGAAATAGCTCCAAACCTCCTTGCTAGTGCTTTAACTTTGCTTCCTCCTTGAGCTTTAAGCACTAGCTCTCCATATAAAGATGTTTTGAAGGTGAAATGGTATGGTAATGGTGGAATTTTAGGATTTGGTGTGAATTAGGAATTTTGGGTTTTCCAATCTTCGGGAAATGGAGAGGATGAAATGGGGAAGAAGAAGTGGTGGAGGAATGAAATAAAATGACGAAGGCTTGGGAAAGGGTTTGTCATGATGGGTTTGATCTATTTACAAGTTTGTCATTCTCCTCTAATTGATTTCTAGACCTAAATGAATAGAATTATTTGATTAAGGGTGGCATCTCACTAACTAAAAATAGAATATCCTATTCATAATAATTAGTACTAACTAATTCTAACTAACCACTAATTAAATATAATCACCTAGGTAAAATGACTAGTGAAGTTACAAAAATACCTTTAGTCCAAATTTAGGGTAGTTACTATCCTACCCCCTTAGAAAAATTTAGTCCTTGAAATTTAAGATGCCCCGTCCTCTCTCTGCTATCTAGTCACAACCTATTCATCGTAATCCTCACTATGGTCAAAACTCCCATCTAATCATGATCTCAAGAAAGTCCTATCTAAATCATACAACATACAATTCTACTCAAACATGCATGATTATCGTCTCTATCTGTCATGATATTACAGTCTCTACCAAGGGTCTACTACTAACTATACTTAGCATAGAATTTACTGAGGCAAACTATAAGTACTATAATATCACACAGATCACTAGATGAAAAGGAAGGAACAAAACTTGTTACCCAACCCCTGTAGCATCGGTCCCCTCGACCGCCATCGCAAAAGCCTTGTCATGATAGGGTGTCTCCTTTTGGTGATTCAGGAAAATTGTTTTGCCACAGGTGGCCTAACTGGACCTCTTACCTATATCTGATACCTACACTAATTATTCACTAAGCATCAACCTAGCCACAATACTTGATATAAAATTTACCACCTCTAGTATTGGTAATACACTATAGCTCTAGATCATCCGCATACTTAACCCACTAACTCACACTACTTAGAAACAATACTAAAACTCTAGGATACCAACTAATAACTATACTCGGACACCAACCTTAGAACTATTATTACAAATGGTACTATACTATGAGTTGTTTACATGCATATATATTGATACATAATGCTTATATACCCAACCAGGAACCACTCTCATACTCACAAGATATACTCCCAACAATGAACAATGATACTCAATTTGACACCAACCCCTGCAAGTTACCAAACTACCATAATATCCAAAGAAGCTGCCATAAAACTAATGAAGGTGAAGCCCTATAAGGAACTGAACTAGAGGAACTAAAGATATCTCTATCCTGAGCCAGTAGGATGATGGAACAGAACTCAATGATAACAAGGTTGAATGATAAAGATGATATGTTAAGAACCAATTTAAGATACATTATAATAATCATACACGTCTATCTGAAATCATGTTACCCAGAATCCTCGCCACACCAATAAGCATAGCTGCGATAAACTATAGAGTCCATAAATAAGGTGCATACCTCTAGAATCATGGTATCTAGAATTTTTGTCCTACCGCTAGCTTGGATGCAAAAACTCTAAATTCCATAACCATGAAAAATATATCCAAAATCAGGCTCTATATCTTCGCCACGCCAACTAATATGGCTGCGATAAACTCTAGACTCCATAACTAAGGTAGACGATTACCTTTCTTACTGTCCTCATCAAAATATGTCATCAGAATATACCTCAATTTAATCCATAAAATTAATCTTGATACAAGAATCAAATTCAACAACTAACATTTGAAGGTGAACGAAAATAAGTGGAATCAGATTCCGAAATAGAGTTTATAGTAAGATTCTCAAGTGTTATCCCAGAAATTTCTCAAGAAATCCTAATTTGTGATTGAGTATTCTTTTATCCTATATTATATATCCTATCACAGGCTCGCAGTAGTATAACTAAGCCATTGCACTGCCATGATATCACACTAATTGTGAAGCCTGACCTGAATAGGTCACCACTAAAAATGTGTCACGATCCACACCCGAATATTCGAACACGAGCACGTCGGTACGTCCACCCTACGCCACAACATCGACGGTAGAATATTGTCTAGGTCATGACTATATAACTAACAATCTCACACAATAATATCCAACTCCAAAAGAAGGATAAGATGACAATTTGATATGAAATACTCAATCACAGATCTAAAGCACGATATGATATAAGAGAGAATAAAATAATATCACAAGTTGTAATAAAACTAGACAATACAAACAAGTCTAAAATATCAATAGATATCTTCAAAAGTCAGAAGTAATCTGGAGACAAATCCAGTAACAATAAAGTCTAGCTCACTACTAAGCTGCTACAATCTAACTAACTACTCCTCCTGAACCACATGAGCAATCTCAGCACTCTCACCCTAAGGTCCATAGTAGGTCGGACACCAATCCTCCAAGTCCACTAAAAAATAGTATCCAGTCAGGATGGAACGAGTACAACTCTAACAGTATTTCAAATTAAGTGACAAGGACTATAAAACAGTAATAGTGAGTATAATACATGATGATAATGAAGAACTGAAACATAACTGACAATAGCAATATAGAAATAGGTAAATATAACTATATGTCATAGCAGGTAAAGAGTAGTATGAGAAATAGAAATACAAGACTATATGGCAGAGCAGGTAATAAGAATTAAGTAGACAGAATAATAGAGAGTAACTCAATAAAAATGAAATAGATATAAAAGAACTATAATAACTATGTATTTTGAAGTATTATTTTTTATATGTGATCGGCTTAGAAACTTGCATAATACGATAGGTCCTGGCTAATCATACGTAAGGTGTATGATTAATACTCACAGTACTTGTTGTTGCACAATAAGGATATGATCACACATCTAGCTGACACTTCTCTACCCCGACTAGTACAAGGATCCAATCATGACATGTCATAATACATGAATTACAATACAATATCTGATCACAATACGATAACCAGGCACAGTATAAAAGAACATCTCATGAGTGAGGATACAACTATACTAATTTGTGTACCATCATATTAGGAATCAAGTAGAACATCACTAAGTACATTAATTATAGTAAATATCAAATAATAGAAACTATCAAAGAATGTACTCGCCTGTGGTCCTGAGCAATAAATATCAAACTGTGTCTGTATTGGAGTCCAAGTGACCTATATTTGAATTATCATGTTAAAAAGGTGTTTTGGATTCATAATTATGGTTAAATAAGTTTAAACTATAATTCTAGGTCAAACTAGGTTTCTATGGTCTCACTAGGTTAACACTCCAATTCGGGTTCATAACTAGCTTCTAAGTTGGTTAACTAGCTAATACTAGGTGTTACTAGGTTAACTCTAGGTTTCTAGGACATTCCTGTAGGTTACTAGCTCCATACAATATAATATACATGATTACCTATAATAACTCCTAATACCTTATCCTATATGCAAATACCTTAGTATTACCCTAGCTAATATCCAATACCTTGGTCGTATCTCTAATAATTTAACTATGGGTCAATACCTTAGCTATGAGTTAATATCTTGGCTTTGAGCCAATACCCTATCCTTGTATCCTAGTATCTTGTCCCATATCATGATATCTAGCTTATATCATGATAACTATCCCATATTGTAGAAGCATGGAAAATCTCTACCATGCGCCAACAGTAATCAAGAGCTATGCGCCACAATGATCAAGACCCATGCGCCAAATTGATCCAGTGCCATACGCCAATCATTTCATAATAAGTGTTCCTATGTGCCAACAGTGCCATGCGCCACTAAGTCTTTAGTGTTCCCATATGCTATCAGTGCCATGCGCCACTACGTCTCCAGTGTTCCTAGGTGCCAGCAGTGCCATATGCTATTACTCCATCGGTAATTTCCATGCGCCAGGTGGTAGTGTTCCCAAGGTGCAATCTTAGCCATTAAAATTAGGGCATGATATATGTCACGAGTATTATGGACATCAGCAACCCCAGATATCGACTTTCCACATGGCAGCCTTAATACAGCATGCGCTTGCAGTGCCATGTGCCGACGTGCAACCCACATATATGTGCCTACTTAAGGCCTTCTCAGGCTATAAATATTGGGCTTTTCCCATATGCAAAAGGGGGACGAAGAAAAATAATAAAGAGAGAAGGAAAAGAAGACTGAAGCGTCATTTAAAGCCTCATCAACCCCCTTGGTCCTGGATCGCCAACGGAGTAAATGAGCCACTGCAGTGCTCGATCTCCACTGTCACACTTGCCAAGATATTATTTTTTATTGTACTTAGATCCTTTTGTATTAGGGATTCTCTTGTACTTTTATCAATTCCCAATAAATAAAAATTTGCCGACTTTATACCGTTATTTTTTGGCAATGTCGACAAAAATGGCGACTTTGCTGGGGAAGAGCTTCTTCTCCAATGATAAGCTGTTAACGCAATCCGATGTGACCAAGTTGGTTCGACTCAGAGAATTTTGGTCGTTCGCTTCGACCAAAAGGCATTCGAAGACATGCTGGATAAACCGAGCTCTTCAACTAGACTCGTCTGACTCTACAAGACTCACAAAATTTGGGATGCCAAGGCCAATGTGCCTCCCCCGAAATTGGTACCAGATGCATTATCATCCCCTGTCGTAGGTGCACATGCGGTTGACCTGTATTCAGCCAACAAATCGATTTCTTTAACGAGGCCCGCACAACCTCACAAAGCTCGTAGGATTTTGGTTGCCAAAGTCGCCGCGCTAAACCCGAAATCCAATCCAAAAGCGCCTCCAACTGTCATCGTAGTTGCACAAGAGGTTGACGTGCATACTATCGCCAAAGATGTTCTCGAGAGAGGAGGTGCTAAATCCCGATAGGCGCATCCACAGTGGGACCCACGCAAGAGGAGACGCGTCTTCCCTGAATGTAGGCGCATACGGTCTTTACGAGCGATCCTGCCCCGCATAAGGGCCCCTATGATCCTGACTTGGATTCCATGTAATATGCACCTAAAGGCGTTGGTTCACAGAAACCAAAGTCAATTTGAGCCATGCGCACTCTAGGGGCTGCGCAACCAGTCCCTCAAAGGCATATGGCGTTGCTTGTCATGCGCACTGCTGATAGAAGAATTTATAGGGCAAACCCAGGCGCTCATGCGTCAGATGTGGTTCAACCCTTAAAGTCGTTCCAAACCCACTTGGTTTTCATAGTTGCACTTAAACCATGTCAGGGAGCAAACATTGAGATGACATACCCATGCGCCCAGTTTGCCTTTGCGCATGTAGTGGGTCCATCTAACCTCAAGTCTTCCATCAATGATCTAGTTGCAATCTTTGTAGAAGAACTAGGCTAGGAAGCAAATACTCAACTCTTACATCCATGCCAAGTGTTTCCCGAGCATATGAAGTGTGGGTAGGAGTGAAACTTCCATCATCTGATTTACGTATTGTGATTAATCACAAGCGTAAGGTGAGATAAGCAACCCTTGCGCATGACGTGCCCCCTCGAATACACACTAGTGCCAACATCATCATCAACTACTGCTGTAACGAGGCAATATTTCAACAATTGTATCCCGCGGCACCGACCAGGCGGCATCCTAAGAAACAAATGCACGAAGAGGAGGAATTTCCCGTCCCTTCCTGTTTCTCAATATGGAGGTCTCCTCCTATGAAGATCTCCAAGAAAATCTCACATAACCTAAGGGTGTCAGTCAGTAAACCACGAAGCCGCCCGAAGGAAAACAAACAGGTCCCTACTGTGGAGGTATTCCAGGGCACACGCTCGAGAACAAAGGCTCGGGTTAGCCATACCGTCCTGAATAAAGCTGCAACCAGAGCTGGAGGTAGCAGTCCCCCGGTGTTCCATGGTAATCTATCCTTCCAAGCGGACAGTGAATCTCTACACATAGATGACAGCCTAGCTGTGGGTAGCCATACATTCCAGGATGAGCCCGTAACTAAGATTGGGGGTAGCAATCCTTCCAATGATGAAAGTGATGCAACGCTACCCACTCTCTCCGAGGACAACGAGACTCAGACATCTGGGACAGAAAGTGAGGCATCCACCTTCCCATCCACCTTCTCTCACGTAATGCCAGTATACATGGCAGAGGAAGAGCATAGTACAAAATTAAGTAACCAACAATGCCTTGAGGTACTCGAAGCCATGATGTAGGATCTCATCACTTCAATGCAGACTCTGACTCACACGGTATTGGAACTCAAAAAAACTTGGCCTCAACACAGCCACCGACCCCGGGACGAACAAACCAAGAGTAAGGGACCAACGAGGAATCCAGCATGCCTGGCCTGGCTTCTCATGTCGCGAGCAGCCAGACTGTACCTCGATCCTCAGTCGCTCTTCTGCTAGATATCCAGGAGACTCTTAGGGACTTGCGTGCCCGTGTTGGTGCTCGGGATAATCAAGACAGGCTTCAGAAGCTTGGGATATGGCAACTCTATCCTCCTGAGTGGTATAATATGGTATACCCTCCCATATACAAGCCACTATCTCTGACTACATTTGATGAGAGGGTATCACCCCGTCAATACATGAGATAGATTCAGTCTACAACAGGCCACCTACCTCAGGATGACGCCTTACTCACTAACATGTTCGTCGGAGCACTATTCGGACTCGTGTTTGAATGGTTCTGAAGTCTCCTAGATAAGTGCATTTCATCCTTCGAGGACCTGAAGTCACTTTTCCTCGTACGGTTCTATGATGGAGGGATGAACATGACTATGTCCTCTCTTATGGATATCACCCAAGGGGACAGAGACTTATAGAAAATTATATCGAATATTTCAGACAGACGGCGCTAAAATTTCCTCCTGGCTTCCCAAATTATCACTGATGGACACTGTCGAAAGAACCTTCTACCAGTAGTAAGACTCTGGACAGCGTATGGCCCATTCAATAATTCGACAATATTTATCATAAGTGTCACTGCTACGAAAAAGAGCACGAAAGATGCTCGCTTATTGGGATTCTAAGATCCCAACATTGAAGACAAGGGAAAGCATCATTTTACTGCTAACAACAGTCGTGACAGTAAAGGGAAGTAGGTCTTGACGGTTGACTTGTCCAAAAATCCTACCTCGCCTGTTACCGAGCCAATGGAGCTGCCAAGAGTATATGAGACATATTCCTTTGATGATGATGATGTCATGGAACTCTTTGAAGTACTGATGAAGGGCAACAAACTCAAGCCATCCGACATCAAACACACTGATGAAGCAGACAAGGTTGGAAACCCAAAATATTCTCACTACCATCGATATGTCCATTATGCGATACGAGATTGTTACATATTAAAAAGGCAGATACAACGACTGATCAACTCCAAATCTCTCACTTTGGACTATGAAGACAAGACAGTCATTATAAATATGGTGTCCCTCCAATTTGGCACTTTTTCGACAACAGAGGCCCAGGATGGTGTCGTCCCCATACCTAGGGCAACTATGGAGGTCGTTAGCCTCCCCCCAACCCAAGAATACGGGTTGGTTCCCCTAAATACTCCAAGAGGCAAAGTCATCTGGGTTCATCCAAACCTCGTCCCAGATATGACACAGCCAACAGCACCTCCGTTTCTAAGTCCAGAGTAAACAAGACCAAGTCATATCACACAGTCTCTCCGTCAATAGATGAAGCTTTAGAAGGGGTAACTAGGTTGGTCTTAGCCTACTAGCGCGACTACAATGCTCCCGATAAAACTACTCCTCCGATGGCCGCACCCTTGACACCTACTACGTCTGATCCGAGTCCATCCCAACCTCATGCAGTTGACAAGCAAAAGAAGAAGGAAACATGCTTTGACAAACCTTTGCGAAAAGACATAACTTAAGGGCTGGAGAAGCCTTACAACTTTGACATTTTGGCACAACTGGCCAATATTCCCGCAAAACTGTCACTCTTCAATATCCTTTTTCTCTCCAAGAAGACCTGTGATGCTCTAATTGAGGCATTGCAAATATCGACTCTTATCTGGCCCAAGTCAAGCCACCGGCCGAGAATTCCACCGTATTCCCTCACTGCAACAGTGTGATGGAGGCGATCCCGAACATCACATTCTTTCAGCAGGACATGCTGTTAAAAAATAATAGGCATGATCGTCCCCTGTACTACACAGGGTACACCGGGGCCATGAAGGTGGACCAGATGCATATTGATCTCGGATCATCTTTTAGCATTATCCCATGAAGTCTGCTACAGACTTTGGAGATTCTGATGTGTCACGCCCCAGTCCCACAATACGTAGGTCTAGGACACGTAAGCATGTCAGCCGCATGTATATGGCAACTCCAATATATGGAAACCATAACACGTACGTATGCTGTATCATGAACAATAATTCACAAGTGGTAAAAGCTATCACAAGTCACAGGGTATAATCTAATCTCATCCACATAATCAATGAATAAATAAATAGCCAAATAACTGTGTAACTAGATCTCAATATAAAGTATTTAAAGATGACAGTTGGATGGAAACAAATCCACTGCCGAACTAGAATATAAAATAAATAAGATAAATACCATATAAGTACAACATCTAACAATCACGAGGCTCCAAGGGAAGACCTCCTCGAAATATAAATAGCCAGTCCGGATCTGCGCTCCTGCGAATACTCATGAACATCTACACCTGGAAAGGGACCAGGTCCTCAAAGAGACATAACAAGATATATAGAAGCATGCCATAAAGTAAATACTGCATAAATAAAGGGGGTGTGCTAACCATCTAAGTGAATGCAATTTGAGGACAACTTTGTGCGTATGGGAAAGTGTAGTCTAGACATATGCTGACGTAATTCACCAATCGCCGTGACTGGCTAGTATATGCCACATATGCCCCCATAACAAGGGTACTCTATGATATAATAACGTCCAGCTCCGAGGAGCATGGTATCTGTATAACGTCCATATCGCTCCGTAGAACGTGGAATCTGAATAGTATAACGTCATTATCGTTCCGTTGAACGTGGAATATGAATAAAAGAAGTGGGTGTCCCATACGCCTACTAGTCTTCCTCCCCGCCCAATGCCAATGTACAAGTCTCAAGTACGACGTGTACATTTCGTAACTATAATGCAAGTCCCTTAAAGAAATATACAACTAAGCTAAATACCGTCACACGTGCTGCTCACATCGATGGCCAGTCAAGCATGAAGCACGCGTCCCTACATAAACTCACTCTGTGACGTGTAATGATACGTGGCAAGGCTTGGGGAGTCATACCGATAACTCCACAACTTTAGGTGGGTCCCCTAGACACTAGATCAGACACAAGTCCTAACGTCAACGCCTTCGTTGACTGCACCCGAGTCTTGCTCGGACGCGCACAGTTATATAATATAAAAATAATAAACATGCAATTAAAATAATAACTTAATTTAAACAGTACAACAAGGCAAGGTATACTTGTCTGGCAAAAGAGCTGCAAAGTGTAACGTCCAGATGTCAAACACCAAGAGTCAGAAACTACGACCTCAGAATGAACGTCTTCGGATGCTGAAATAAACATCACCAACGTTCCCAGAATAAGCGAGATAGCTAGAAAGCACTACCCTTTCGTCCAATTTGAACATAGGAGCAAAACGATAATTTTGGGTCAAAGTGGTGTCCACATGTGGGCCACTTTGCACCGAAAAGCGTGCCAAGGGTAACAGTCTCTAAAGGGGACAACTTATAGGTCAAAAAAACTCTAAATATTGGTACGAACTCAACGGTATATCCAATTATGGATTCTGGTGAGTCAAACACAATTTCGCCCAAAAAGTCAACCGTAGGGCCCGCCAATAGGCGACTTGATCAACTGTCTCAGAATTGCTTGCAAATTGGGTCACAGGACCAGCGCGTTACCATGAGTCCAGTGGCGCAAGTTTCGTTGCATTCTGGCGAGCGTGTACTAAACGGCACAGGGTTTTGCAAAAGTCACGATACGGAGAATTTTCGCGGATACGGGCTGATTCCGATGCGCACATGCGTCCTAATCAATTTCTACAAAAGCCCACATATCTGGGTATACCGTACGCGCCTTTCGGTGCACTTGGTACGCGACGTGGCGATCCCGTTTGGCAGGGCGCACTCCGTATCACAATTTCTAAAAATTAAAAAAAGTAGGTTTTCGGGATTTTCTATCTGATTTAATTTAACATACAGCAACAAATAAATTATTGTATTTGATAGGAAATAATCTAGGTTAGGTGGTCTTCACATACCAAAAAGAAAAGTCAAATTCGAATCTCTGTGGTGGGAGATATGAGTCTGTGAACATAGGTAGTTATTGCAGTTTTCTGCGATCTAAAAGTTATCATTTTTTGCCAACTTGGTCGATATTTTTGCCTAGGGTTACGCGTTGTTCGAGTTAAACTAATATACAGAGATGGAAGGGGGATATGTCGTGAACATACAGGTGAAGATGGGGTTGAGTTTGGTCGAGCGATGGCACAGAAAATGAAGCGTGAACAGGGGTACGCTGCAGTGTAATCCTGTCACGGCGCGGGGTCGCGGTCAAAGTGGCGGGCGGCGCTGGTGGGCGGTGGTTCGAGGCTGGCGGCGGTCGCAGCTGGAGGTCGGCGCTCGAAGGAAGGTGAGAGTAGGGTTAGGGTTTAGGATACGATGGTGTTATATATATAGAGGAGGAGATGGGTCAATTTTGGCTTACGCGCGGGGGGGGGTGAATTGCTTTGCCGCTGCTGCTGCTTATTAGTTATTAGCGGGTGGGGCTTGTAATGGGTTTGGGTAGGTTTATTTAGGGTTTGGGCTTTAGATCCAATTAGGTTTTCTTTATTCCTTTTTCCTTTTTCTTTTTCTTTCTATTTCTATTCTTTTCTATTTCTTATCTAATTAAACCTTTTATATATATATTCATATATATATATACAGAAAATTCTAGAATTTTATGTTGGTGTATACAATAAATCTATCACCCGTCCACAAGGTCTCCTATATGAAAATAATTAAGAAAAAAATTATAATTGCTCCATAAATCCTCTATTGCACAAACACCTAAAAATAAAATCCCATAAATTTTATTTCTTCTAATTAGCTAATAAATACTACAAATCAATTAAATAACTAATTAAATAATTAATACGGTTTTCAAAATTAGGGGTTTACATGATGCATCGGCTATCAGCCACCAACACCACTATCAGCGGCTTCAACGTTGGGAGAAGCTACCCACTCGGCATAATTCGTCTAAAGTGTCAGATCAGTAATCGACGAACTGAGGTGACTTGCTATGTCATCAATGTGGATGTGTCCTATAATGTCCTGTTAGGGCATCCGTGGATACATGAGTATTTGATTTTCCCATCCACTATTCACTAATGCTTAAAGTACGTCAGCGAAGATGGCATCATCAAGACAAAATTTGTCGACGTAGATCCTTTCAAAGGGGTCGAGGCGTACTACTCGGGCTTGATCTTGTACAAGCAAATCCACCAAGACAATTGAGGTAACGACACTGATGATGAAGTTGACACCGTTACAGCTTCAAGCGAGCCAATAAGGGTCCGTCTCAATGGACGCACACCCTAAACAGATACACCCCTTGTGGTCAAGCTTCATAAAAAGACAGCTGAACCCTTGGTAGTCAAACTCCAGGGACAGAGATGAATTCTAGGCAAAGATCTCCTTGCCATGAGAACCCCAGGGCTACTGGTAGTCATGATTCGCTGGAAAACTCCAACACCGTCAACATCATCCACAACTACTAAAGAAGATAAACTAGAAGAATGCGTCGTGGCATCTACCAACGTACCATCATATGATTAAGTAATCCCTTTAGAGAAGATACCATATTTCCTCAACAAAGACCTCTCTTTGAATTTCTCCATGGTCGCGCATTGGGCCACCACATATTTTCTAGAGTATAGTCTAGCGTCACACCTGCATACACAAGTGGCTACCATTCACTAGGCAAACCAAATCCGTCTTAGCAAAAACCCCTGCTTCATTGTTCCATCAAGGAAGAAAGGGTTCAAACCCATCATTTTTGGGAAGGTTGAATGTCGTCGGGACTTCGTCTCTAAAGACCCGGAACCAAAAAGCAGTAGAATGTAGCTTCACTATTATAACATACAAACTAAACGTATTCTACAGAAAATGGGATACGACCTGAAGAGCGACCAGGGCATGAACTACAGCAAGGGACGATGCCTACTATGGCATCATTTTGCCCCCAAGGACAAACTTGAGATGTATTACTAACGCACCGGTCATGGTTTAGGATTTGTCACACCACCTATAACTCCCGAAGACTCAGGAGAAGAGGACAAAAGATAATCTCACTATTCATAATCTTCCGCTTGGGACTCCGATGTTAGCATCGGTAACGTACTTAAACAAGCGTTGTCCATCAATATTGTATCAACAGATTTAGAGGAGGAGGACGAGTACCCTATCAAGCTCTTTGAAGTAGAATCGTGGGCTGAAAAACTAAAATCTCTATGGGAATTATGATTCGAACATCGAGAACCTCCTATAGAAGATGAGGTTGTACAAGTTGATTTGGATGATGACGTTGTTTCTAAGTCTATCTTTATCACCGTAAGAACGTGAGAACATGAATCCCTTGTCTCGCTAGTACGGGAATACAATGACATCTTCGCATGGAACTACGAGGATATGCCTGGATTGGATCCACGGATCGCCATGCACAAGATTAATATCTGGCCCGACGCCAAGCCAGTAAAACAGCAACAATGACGATTCCGTCCAGACGTTATGAATGCCATCGAAGCTAAAGTAAATAAGCTGATAGAAAAAGAGTATATTAGCAAAGAACAGTATTCAGACTGGGTAGGTAATATCGTCCCCGTCATTAAAAAGAACGATAAAATTTGAGTCTACATCAACTTTCGTAATTTAAATACAGCTTGCCCGAAGGAAAAATTCTTGATCCCGATCATATACGTAATGGTCGACAATACTTGTGGCTTCGAGCGTATGTACTTCATGGACGGGTTCTCAGGTTACAACCAAATCAAAATATTTCCAGAGGACGAGAAGCACACGTTATTTCGGACGCCAATAGGCGTATACTATTACACCGCGATGCCCTTTGGCCTGAAAAATGCAGGTGCAACATACCAGAGAGCTATGAGCACCATCTTCCGTGACCACCTGCTCAAGACAGTTGAATGTTACGTTGATGACATTGCTATCAAGAACTGTATTCAAGATGATCACCTCCAAGATCTGAAGACTGTATTTGATCTAATGAGGATGCATCAGCTCAAGATGAACCCTACCAAGTCATTCTTAGGGGTCTCTAGCGGCAAATTTCTCTACTTTACCATAACTTCAAAGTGTATGCATATTGACCCGGAAAAGACTAAAGCCATCCTAGATATGCATCCTCCAAAGAAACTGTGAGAACTACATGGTTTGTAGGGAAGACTGGTATACATTAGGAGATTCATAGCCAACCTCTATGGACGATGCCGACCCTTTACCCAGCTCATGAATAAGGGAGTCTCTTTCACTTGGACGAAGGAATGCCAGCAAATATTCGATGACATTAAGAAGTATTCTATACCCCCCCCCCCCGTGTTGGTGGCCCCAATTATGGGAAAACTCTTCTTACTCTATGTCCGTGCAATGGATCATTCCCTTGGCACTCTTCTTGCTCAAAATAGTGATAAAGGCTATGAGCAAGCTATCTATTATCTCAACAGAACAATGATCGGTCCGAACATAGGTACAATCCGGTCGAAAAAGAATGTCTTACTCTGGTGGTAGCCGTCCAAAAGACTTCATTACTTGACAAGACAAACCATCCATGTAATCTCTCGAGTAACCCCCCTCAGAGTCCTCATGACCAAGGCCAGGGTACTTAACTCTCACTTAGCCACGTGGGCAATCCTACTGTCACCTTATAACATGGTATTCGTCCTAGAAAAGGCTATTAATGTCCAAGTATTGGCCAATTTTTTGGCAGCCCATCCGGTACCAGAGACTTCAAAGATCTACGACAAAATCCCTGACGAGGTGATGGAGTCCAACACCATCACGACATAAAGCTCTGTTTGGCAAATGTTCTTTGATGGTGCTTCCAGAATAGGGCCCGAAGGCAACATCATTGCCGGAGTTGGGATACTACTAATTTCTCCCTACGACCTAATCATACATCCCGCATACTCGCTCACAGAGCCGTGTTCCAATAATGTGGTAGAATACAACGTTCTCATCATTGGGCTCCAGCTAGCTAAACAACTGGAGGTTAATTACCTAGAAGCCTACGGTAATTCCAAATTAATAATCAGTCAAGTCTGCGGCGAGTACAAAGTCTGTCATAAGGACCTGCTCTCCTACCACCAGGTAGCCGTTGATGTGATCACCACATTTACAGATTTCTTCATAGAACACATACTACGAATGCAAAATATTGAAGCTGATGCACTCACCGACCTAGCCGCATCCCTGGCAGTCCCAATCAAGACTCATTTATTGGTCACAGTTGTCGGTCAAGAGCTGGTATGCCCAAAGAACAACTTATGCTTGAATTTAGGATACTCCATAGGCGTGGATAGCAATATCAAAGACTGGAGGCTCTCATTCATAAAATATGCAGTCTACGGAATCCTTCTGGATGACCCAAAGGAGGATACCTCTGTCAAAAGGCGTTCCCTCCGATTATACTATGATATGGCTACCAAGATACTGTAACATCGTTCCTATGACAGACTCCTGCTATAATGCCTATCAGACGAAGAAGCAAAGCAAGCTCTCCAAAAAGTTTATGACAATGTTTGTGGTGCTCACCTGCCCGGACCTGAGCTTCAAGATCACCTCCGATGCATGAGCTATTATTGGCCAATGATGGTGGCAGATGCCGTTAATTATGCAAAGAAATACAGGATGTGTCAAATTTATATTGACTTCATCCACCAACCTTCAGAGTTTCTACACCCGACCATTGCATCTTGGCCGTTTGAAGCCTGGGGAATGGACATCATAGGACCGATCAGTCCACCTTTGTCTAAGAGGCATCTGTTCATCCTGGCTATAATATACTACTTCTCCAAATGGACAAAAACTGTTCTGCTCGCAGAGGTGAAAACCTCCTACGTGATCAGTTTTCTAAACATTATATCATCTACCATTTTGGCTTGCCCTGCCGGATCGTTCATGACAACAGCCCACAATTCATAAGACACGCTTTCTTTCGGTTTTACGATAAAAACCGAATTCAGAATGTAGCTTGAACCGCCTACAATCTAGCAGCGAATGGGTTAGCTAATGCATTCAACAAGACTATCATCAAGCTCCTCAAAAAATTTATTTTTGCCAACAAACGTAACTGGAATGAGAAGTTAGACAAGTGTCTATGGGCCTTTCGCACAACAGTCTAAACTCCTACTGGTAGCACGTCGTTCTCTTTGGTATTTGGAAGCGAGGTTGTGCTTCCTCTAGAGAACCAAATTTTGTCTCTCTGTTTATCCCTCACCTACCAGCTAACCGTCGAAGACAACCACTTTCGACGTCTACAGGAGTTGGAGGCACTTGACGAGAAATGCCTCTTGACTCAACAGCGCATTGAGCTATATCAAACACGACTTTTTGGCTCATTCAATAGAAAAGTGAAGGAAAGAACATTCCAGGTCGGCGATCTCATCCTAACCGTGAGATGACCAATGATCATGACCCACAAAAAGGCATAAAAATTTCAACCTAAGTGGGAGGGCCCCTTTATAGTGGAGACGGTCTACTCCAATGGTGCATATTGGCTTGCTAAACCTAATTGTGACTTTCTCATGATGCCAATCAATGACAAGTTCCTAAAGAAATACTATACCTAAGTTAGACATTAAAAAAAGATTTGTGTGTCATTTATATCCCTAGCAGAGGGACCTAAAAATGTAATGTTTACAATCGATGACTTCCACTGGAAATTTATTTTTGTCCATAGTATGCAGACAAATATGTTATTCGTACTCGAGAGTCCTGAGTACGTAATTAATAATAGATCTACAAAAATTTTCTCTAATACAAATGGTTCACGTCCATATTACCTCTGAACTATAAGCCGTGGTCCCTATCAAAAGAAGAGAGTCACGTCCATACTACCTCTGACTTGTCACTTTTGTTGTTACCTCCATAAAATTTCTACAAAAGGAAGTGGTTCACTTCCATATCACCTCTGAACTATGAGCTGCCTTTGTTCCCCGTGAAAAGAAAATAGTCATGTCCATATTACCTTTGACTCGTTTCCTTTTTCTTCCACAAAAATACTTTACCAATAGGCATACTCAGCCACAAACAACTTTCTTGACTATCGGTTCTACATTACAGTATCTTATTCATTGCAGATGATGTCTCCACCAAACTTTCTTAATGGAACTAATCTAACCTATCACGTTCATACTACCTCTGATAGGGCTTATCGTTATCGTCGTGATGATGTTATACTACGTCTATATTATCTCTGGTATAATACTCACAGCCCAGATAACCACAGCGACAAGAAAAGTTCTAAACATAAAAGAAGACAAATTTTTTATTAATATTCAAGATCATGAGTACATATGGAAGTCCATTACATTTAAAAAAATTTCATTAATATTCAAGACCATGGGTACATTTAAAAATAAGAAGACCCCTTTGTGTTGTTTCTTGTACCAACACGTGAAAAGCTGGTAGCTCAACGAATTTTGGGTTATCACTTCAGCAAGACTCTTCAGTGCAAGCCACAGTATGAGAAAAGAATCCATACTGATGGATAGCAAGGGTGCTTGTAACACAAAGCCAAGAGGCTCAATTCTGTCGTGTGAAAGGACGCAACTAGAAATCCATGTTGGGATAACTAGCCCAATCTCTTCCACGAAGATGCACAGCTAGGATCCGACCCAAGGTCCAGACATCATGTCATGGCCGCGTAAGGCGAGTATCTATAGTGAGCTAAGGTGGAAGATCATGGATAATCCTCCGGGTAATGTGCTTGTTCAATACAAACAACGAAAATTATAATATCCTTCCATGCTCCATCAGGACTCGAGCAATTCGAGAAATCCCCTACATGACGAGCACATACAGAAAGTCAGAATATTGGCAAAGAAAATAAATGTTAAAAGGTGCACATCTACGAGAACATGCACCACTCTTGGCAATCTAGCCATCTATGTGCTCGGGGTGCACATTCGCCAAATCCAGGGTATACATGCACAACAGTCACCATGCAAAGTCAAACAAACTTATGCCGTATGCTCGCACATACTCCCTCAGCGCATATCTCAGGTGATTAACCGGAGATAGTGTCACCCATGATACCGACGAAGAACTCTCGCCGATAGCGCATCTTCAGGATGAAGCCTCTCGGCAACGACCATGCGCATTAAGCAAAAGGTGGTGTCTGCGCACGATCAGGCAATTTGTTGCCCATACAAACGCGCAGTGCCATAGTATCCAAGTGACTCAAGAATGGGAAGCGGAAAGATTTTCTCCTTACCTCCATCGAATACAGCCGCGTGATCAACTATCATAAGGAGGGGATCAACGATCCGCTCAACCGATCTTCCTTCACTAGGCGGTTGAAGAGACATTGGACGAAAGAGAGTAGTGTTATTCTCTCTCCCTAGCCCTCTATTTATAGCAAGAAGAGCCATTAATGGCACACAAATTACTAGGCGCCTAAACCGTGGGATGAATTTGATATTTAATAGATGAATTTCAATGGCTTATCGGAGCTGACTTCCTAATGCGCCATACAACTTGATGCGCCAAACAATCTGATGCACCGAAGCAGTTCCTGCGCCTATCTCCTCCATGCTTCTATTCAAAGTATTTTGAACTAAAAAACTTACAAAGTTTAAAGTTTAGAAACTTTAAAGAGGGTCTTGTAGAATCATAAAAAATCTCTATCATTCGCCAACAGTAATAAAGAGTCATGCGCCACAGTAATCAAGACTCATGCGCCAAAATGATCTAGTGTCATGCACCAACCATTTCATAACAAGTGTTCACATGTTCCAATAGTGCCATGCGTCACTAAGTCTCTATTGTTCCCATGTGCCAGCAGTGCCATGCGCCACTACGTCTCGAGTGTTTCCATGCGCCATCAATGCCATGCACTAATACTCCCTTGGTAATTTTTATGCACCATGTGGTAGTGTTCCCAAGGTGCAATCTCAGCCATTAAAATTAGGGCATGATACGTGTTACGAGTATTATGGGCATCAGCAACCCCATATCTTGACTTGCCACGTGGTAGCATTAACACAGCATGTGCCTTCAGTGTCATGCGCCAATGTGAAACCCGCATATATGCGCCTACATAAGTCCTTCTCAAGGCTATAAGAAAGAGAGAAGCAGAAGAAGATTGAAGCGCCATTTTAAGCCTCGTCAACCCCCTTGGTCCCAGATCGTCAACGAAGTAAAGGAGCTGCTGCAGTGCTCGATCTTCACCATCACACTTGCCCAGATCTTATTTTTTATTGTACTTAGATCCTTTTGTATTAGGGATTCTCTTGTACTGTTTGTCAATTCTCAATAAATAAAAAGTTCGTCCGACTTTACACCGTTATTTTTTGGCGATGTCGACACGTATCTAGACATAGACTCACTACCTCGGTATCATACAATATCTACATACCCATACTCTAACCACATACATACACTTATGTATGCATAAACACACTCTCATACATATAATCAATACCTATACCTACATACATACATATACTACGTAACTGCATATACTATATATACACACGCACACACATCTCATGCACCTACACCTATTATATTTATACACACACACACACTAAACTGGATATCCCTCACCAGACTTGGTATCACTCATAACTTAAAACTAACTCTCACATAACTCATACCTTAGACTAAAACCAACATCACCACCATCACACTTCTATCACTGCAGACCTCCATCATCACCTGCATAGACCAAATACCCGACTTATACCATCAATATCAGCTGGTACAGACTCCTGAACCCTATCTTATTATCATGTGGAAGCAGCAGGAAACCATCTACCTATATCCTAAACCCCACACTACACCTTGCACCTAAGGATCCTTCCTGAACACCCCCATGCAGTACTTGCAACAATGCATCTCCATTCCACATAAACATCTGCACTGGCCCTGCAATTTCCCTTAATCTAGTCATACCCTTCTCCCTCCTACTGCAACCCTTCATTCAACCTTATTACATAAACTACCCGAACCCTCTACTGTCTGCAACCCTATGCTTGTAGACACAACTGCAACTGGTTGCCTGCATATTACAACACTCCTAATTTTTCCCCTCTTGGCACACTTGAAACACTTCCCAAACCCAGTCTATGTTCTACAGGATACTGCAATTGGCCCAAGCATAGCATAACTCCTATCACAGATGCATACACACAAGTGCTCCACCACTACACTAAACACATATACACTCACCATATGCAATACTCCCCCCTCCCCCCCCCCCACACACAACACACTTTAATAATCACATTCACTATCAACTCCCCTACACCTATTAGCAATTTCCTCAAACACCTAGCATGCACTATGACACATTAGTATCATGATACAAACCTTCAATATCATAATTAGGATACATGGACACAGTCACAACACTAAATTATGCTAGAAATCCTATTGAGACCAAACTACAAACACTTGGTGTGCAAAATTTATAATTACTACCAAATCACACTTCTAACATAGATCTATCCCGAAAGAGTCCATTAGAAGCTAATACTCCTACTAGAGGGTTGGATCTTCTAAGGAGAGATCTTCTACATGATAATTAGAGATTCTAAACTATGAAAATGGTAGAAATCACAACTTATCAATGGAAATTGGGTCCTTCTTCTAGATCTACAAATTTGATGGTGATGGAAGAAGAAGTAGCTCCAAACCTCCTTGCTCGTATTTTTCCTTGGCTTTATCCTTGAGCTCCAAGCACTATCTCTCCATATGAAGACATTTTGAAGGTGAAATGGTGTGTTAATGGTGGAATTTTGGGATTTTGTGTGAATTGGAAAATTAGGGTTTTCCCCTCTTGGGGAAATGGAGAGGATGAAGTGGGAAAGAAGAAAAAGTGGTGGAGGAATAAAATAAAATGAAGAAGGCTTGGGCAAGGGTTTTTCATGATGTATTTGATCTATTTACAAGTTTTCCAATCTCCTCTAATTGATTTATAAACCTAAATGAATAGAATCATATAATTAAGGGTGACATCTCACTAACTAAAAATGGAATATCATATTCATGATAATTAGTACTAACTAATTCTAACTTAACCACTAATTAAATATAATTACTTAGATAAAATGGCTAGTGAAGTTACCAAAATACCCTTAGTCCAAATTTAGGGTAGTTACAGATTTTGATGAGATCTTTTCGTCGGTCGTCAAATTGTCATCAATTCAGGTGGTGCCAGCGTTAGCAGCTAGTTTCGACTTAGAGGTTGAGTAGGTGGACGTGAAAATGGCATTCCTCTATAATGCTTTAGAGGAGGAGTTATACATAAAGAAGACAGAGGGATTATGTGAGCGTGGTCTGAAGCAGGATCCGAGGTAGTGGTACAAAAAGTTTGAGTCATTTATAGGGCAACATGGTTATGCACGTACGACTTCAGACCATTGTGTGTTTGTGACGTATTGTGTTGAAGATTATTTTATCATTTTATTGCTCTATATGGATGATACGCTATTTGTGGGTTAAAATATCACCAGGATAGCAAAGTTGAAGCACCAATTGGATGCGACCTTCTCTATGAAGGATTTGGCCCAATGCAGACTATTTTTGTGATGGAGATAAATCGAGAGAGATAGAGAGAGAGTTCAAGTTGCTTTACTTGTCCCAAAAGAAGTACATTCAACGGGTACTTTAGCATTTTGGGATGGACTGGTCGAAGAAAGTAATAAACTCCCTTATAGCTCCCTTTAAGTTCACTGCGGATCAGTATCCATCTTCTGAAGATGAAAAGAAAGATATGGAGCGAGTTATGCTTCAGTTATGGGAAGTCTCATGTATGCCATAGTATGACAAAGATTAGATATTTCTTGCACTGTTGGCATGGTTAGCTGGTATCTTTTTAATCTAGAAAGGGTACATTGGAGAGCGGTCAAATTGATTCTACGATACCTTCAGGGCACTGCTGATTGTAAGATTTTATTTGGAGGTGATGAGTCAAATCTGGTTGATTATACTAACGCCGATATGACTGAAGATGTAAATATGAGAAGATCGACTTCGGACTAGATTATGATGTTCGTTGATGGGAAAATTTTGTGACAGTCCCAGTTGTAGAAGTGTGTTGCCTTATCTACAACAGTAGAAAAATTTATTACGGTATCGGAGGTTTAAAGGAGTTGTTGTGGATGATGAATTTTTGCCAAAAGTTGGGCTTAAGTAAGAGCATATGTTTTTCTTTACGATAATGAGAGTGCAATCCATCTTGAAAAGAACACAATATTTCATAGTTGTTCCAAGCATATTGTAATTCGGAATAATTGGATATGAGATGTACTTGAGGCGAAGGACACAACACTTAAGAAGGTTCACACGGAGGACAATGGAACAGATATGCTCACGAAGGTTCTACCAAGAGAAAAGTTCGAGGATTGCAGGCGGATCGTCGGTATGACGAGCTCCTCAACCTAGTTTGGAAGAGAAGATTTTTTGTGTTGGGTGGGGTTCCAAACTTATGTTGAGAATACCCTGGAGTGTGACGAGCGCTATCCATGTGTTGGAGAAGATTGGGGAGTGCGATGAGCACCATCCGTATGTAAGCTCGGAGGTATCAAAGCAGAGTTCAGAGCACAAAAAAGCAGTCTGAGATTCTCTTCAAGCAAATCTGAGTTCAATCTGAACTCGGTCCCACCGAGTTTGGTCCAAATTTGGTTCTATGTTGACAGAACTAAGCTTGCTTGGGAAATATGAATTCAGTCTGAATTTGATTTTATCGAGACTGTACGAGTTCCGAGATATTTTATACACCGTTGGATCAAATCTAATAGACCAGAATTATTGCGAGATCGAGGAGACTATATATATGTATTTTATAACCCTAATCCATATGCAAGTTGATGCTTTTACTACTTTTGAAGAGAAAAAAGGGGATTGACGGCTACATTGAAGCAAAGGCAATTTTAGGTAATTCTTCTCGTTGTCTTTGTTCTTCTGGAGTCTGTGATCAAGTTTTCATCTTCCAAGTAGTTGTGGTGATCCGTTTGGATTGAGAAGTATGTAAGAATGTATCTTATTATTTTATTAGTGGAAGCTTTTCAGGTTTGGACTCTGATTGTCCCGTGGATTTTTTCGCAAGAGTTTTTTACCTCAATAAATATTGTGTCTGTTTTTGACTTTCATGTGATATGACGATTTGGTTTCTGTGCATTTTTATTGCTTGGTTCTCTCGCAATCGTTTTGTTTGGGGAACAAATTTTGTGTTTCGTTCCCAATATTTTATAAGGTCTTCGAGTTATGGGGAATCCTTCTTCTCTGTTGGGTATGTGATGAGCCTCTTCAAGACAGGCATGATATCAACATTAGAGGAGAGGATGACCTCCTTTGTATGGATGGTTTATCTTTCCTGACAAGAATTGGTGTTTTGATAATATGGTAATTGATCTCCCAAATGAAATTAAGTTTTTTAGACAATCTGGCTATCTCAAAATAAAGAAGTCATCGACAACAATAACTAGTCTACAAGAAGATTTGCTGATAAAATATAAATTTTATTCTAATTTTAAGTTTGACTTTTGATGATGATGATGATGATGATGATGGTAAGTTAAATTAGTAAGCCCACAAGTCTCTTCGCAGCCTCCCTTAGATGATTGTGTTAAGCTTAAAATAGATGGATACACGAAAGGTTATCCGAAACTAGCTTCAGCCATGGTGGGATATTAAAGTATCAGAGGCTGAGCTTGGTCTATATATTATTATTCGATATGGTAGCAAGTTTCTATTTTTGGAGTAGGACTCCATTGTTGCCATTGATGCTATTTTGGAGGCTAATATCGACTGTCATATACTTGGCGTGGTTATTGAAAAATGTTGTTTCATGTTAACTAGACTGGAAGAAGAAAAATTGTTCACTATCGGGAATAAAACCATGTTGTTTAACTAACATGAGTATCATCCAAGAAGACCCCTTGAGAAAATATAAGAGTCCCTAGTCCATCGTTGAGCTACAAGCCATTGTTGAGTTAGGACTATTACTTGATGTGGGCATGATATAAGTTAGCTTCATGCTTATTATGTTTCACCACCAGAAAAAGTCAAATTAGCGACATAAAGAAACATTGCTAAATGGACGTAATTAGCGACGTTTTACAGAAGTCACCTTTCAGCTAGTCGTTGACGGAAAAAACGTCACCAAACGTCGTTATACCGACGTTTTCTAGCGACATAAATACGTCGCTAGATTAGCGACGTTTAGCGACTCAATGTCGCAAATTAACGACGTGTTCATTTGTCGCTTTATGTCGCAAATTAGCGACGTATGTAGCGACTTTTATAGCGACGTTACTATGACCTGGCAATACTGCCATGTCAGCAAGTTGCGACGTACATCGATATTTTTAGCGACATTTTTTGCGACGTCATTAGCGACGTGTAGTAACGTCGCAACTTAGCGACGTATTTAGCAACGTGTATGAACGTCGCTAAACGTCGCTAAAAATGTCGCTAATTACGTCGCTAAAAATGTCGCTAATGATACAGTAAAAAAAATAAAAAAATCAATACTGAATTGTTTTCAAACTATCATTTTTGTAGTTTATTAATTCACAATCTGTACAAATAGACCTGGAGCAACCCTCCGTTGAATTTACTTGGCTCGCTGACCCCTTGGGTTGAACACTCAACACCGGTAAATTAACATATATTTAATATGAATAATATAATAAAATTTGAAAAAATAAAACATTGAAATTAAAAACCTAATTAGGAGAAAATATCGTCATAAAGAATACAGCAAATATCCATACAACTGAGTCTCATCATAAATAATACAAATATCCAGCAAATATCCATGCAAATATCCATACTATTGCGGATCTGTAGGAGGATGACCACGGGCGTGCATGAAGGATAAGAACAGATCATACTACTCCCGTAAAATCGACACCGATATCGATGGAGAAGGCAGTGACATCGGTGGAGTCTGTGTCGATATAGGCGCACTAGAAGGACGTATCCTCTCTAACTATGCGAGTCGCTGGTTGTAAGAATCCATGGTAGATAACAGCCTCGTACTGCTATGAACCATTGAATCATGCATCATCGTCAGCCTCTCGCCCATGGATAGCTATGATGCCTGCAGCTCCGTCACGCTGCGCTCTGTCGAGGCTCTAAGATCATTTGTCAAATCCTGGAGCTCCATGATGCTACGGTCGAGCATATCAAATCGTGCGATGAGCGTCGGATCGTCCGCCTGCGGCTGGGACCAGGGCTGCTCCTCCATCCTTCACAGTAACTCGTCACGGAGAGACACAATCTGATGGTCAACGGCCTCGTGGACTCTGGCCGACGACTGCGAGGGCTATGGGGAATGCACACTTGTCGGGGAGGCCCTAGATGACTACGTCCTAACCAGGGTGCCATAGGATCCCGTACCGTAGTACGTACCCCTTTGGAGACCACTAGCGGCGGTCACCCACAGCACATCCACCGACGGAGCTGGAGCGGGCTGCGAGGAAGTACCAGCCTCTCCAGCTATAGGTGCACTAGCAGTCGCCCGCTCACGCAGCCTAAGATACTCGGCCTAGAAAAGTTTGGATACTCGATAATTGCCTAAGTTATATTAAAATTAACACAAAGTAAAGTAATACTGTCATGACCCGCACCCGAAAATCGGGCATGAGTCGTGGGTACGTCCACCCTACGCCGCAGAATCGGCGGTAGAACGCTGTAAGGTCCGTTCTAGGTCAAACAAATCTATATATCTCACAAAAATCTGATAATAACCTCTCCAAAAGAAGGGCAATCACGCAATATATATAATCTCTCAATCACAATAACTAGGGGAAGAAATAAAGCACGATATGATATGAACAAAGAAACAGAACCAAAGAGAGCAAGACAATAACCA